>JAVQJF010010094.1:0-26203 GCA_036023855.1 Gadopsis marmoratus | reverse complement strand
TGATTGTGGGGGGGGGGGGGTCCCTCGATGGCCTTTAGCTCTCATCTGGGCATGCTCCTATGCCACGGTCTGATTGGTCTCAAACTGTCTTGACAGGAAATCTATCTCTCTGTGTGTGTGTGTGTGTGTGTGTGTGTAGAGAGGGATGCATCTAGATGACAGCTAAATTGAATGCCAGGGCCAACAAGGCCACAGGATCACAATGAGAGAGATGAGGACAAAACTACGCAGGGAGAGACTTGGGAGAGAGATGCTGGCATTAAGCCCAGGGACGACATAGAGAGACAGTTGTTGGGGTGTTTGTGTCTGTGTGTGTGTGTGTGTGTGTGTGTGTGTGTGTGTGTGTGTGTGTAATTGATTGAGTTTTAATGTGGTCCCTGATGAGGAGTCACTGACATCATGGGGAGGAGAAAAGGGGAAGGAAGGAAGAAGAAGAGGAGATGGGAAAACAATGTCTTCTTCAAAGCGAGATAAAAAAAAAAAGGATCATGCACACGGCTCTGTCCAACGATCCTTTTTTATCTTTTGTCCTGACGCTGACTTCCGATGCATCTGCTGCGCAAAACTTTCATACAAGAGTGCAAAAGAGTGCTTCTTCTGTATTCATCTCCTTCCGAATGTGGAAAGTAAAATGTAGCTCATCCTTATTAATGTGCACTCGATTGTACCACACATCACTTATGGTTTACTTTTTAGGTTTTTTTGCAATTGGTAAAACACATTTCTCAATATTGAGTTCATGTTTTCCAAACTCTTATACACACTCAGCACAACAGAAGTCAATGCGGACTAAGCTGTGGATCACTTTCATTGCTTTGACACAAAATGCATTCATTCAAATGTTTTCTCACGATTTCGTACTATTCTTAAAACTGTTAACACCTAAAACACAACATATGCATTACTGTAAATTAAACTGCGATTTGCTCAATTCTGCTACATCTAGCCTACATCTAAACAGAGAAGTGTAAAAAATAAAATTGCATCAACTCCTTGGGACCTACAACATTCAACTCCTATATTCTCTTATTATTATATCGATTCTTTGAACAACGATACGATATTTGCTGTTATGACAAAACCTGACGCGATGCAATGTTGATTCGATTCAGTTCAGGGGCCTGCGATCAATATGAGACAATGTCATATGTCCATTTAACAAAAATGTTTTTAAATTGCAACAAACAAAAAATTTGTTTGTTGCAATTTTGTTACTGAACTCTTGAAAAAGTAAAAAAGTAAGTGAAAAAGTAATTGCCCCTAGACCTAATAACTGGTTGTGCCACCATGAATTCTGCTCTCTACCAGAAGATCCTGAAGGAGAATGTTCGGCCATCAGTTCGAGACCTCAAGCTCAAGTGCACTTGGGTTAAGCAGCAGGACAATGATTCAAAACACACCAGCAAGTCCACCCCTGAATGACTTAAAAAAACTAAAATGAAGATTTTGTAGTGGCCTAGTCAAAGTCGGGACTTAAATCCAATTGAGATGTTGTGGCATGACCTTAAACAGGCCGTTCATGCTGGAAAACCCTCCAATGTGGCTGAATTAAAACAATTCTGCAAAGAAGAGTGGGCCAAAATTCCTCCACAGCGATGTAAAACACTCACTGACAGCTATCACAAACGCTTGATTGCAGTTGTTGCCACCAAGGGTGATACAACCAGTTTTTAGGGCTACAGGGCAATTACTTTTTCACATAGGGCCAGGTAGGTTTGGAGAGGCGTTTTTGCTGGTTCTTAAAGTTTTTAAAATGACATTATTTGAATTTAAGTCATTAAACTGTTGCAAATTTAAGTCTTAATTTAAACATTACATTTTTCCAAATGCTGTCTTTTTAATAATAATAAGTAGTTGTAGCTTATGTCTACATTGACACCACTCACACTTGCCTATTAAATTCCAGTCAAACATACTTTCCAATGTTCTCTGCAAAAATTGTCCCTCAGGATTTGTCGACCGTCAGTCTGAACAGAATCAGACAATGGTCTCCGTTTTGTTTTTGTTGATGATTGAGGTCTTTAAGTTGCTTGAATTATCATATATATTGCAGAACACTTTGTGACGGAGCACTTTTGGATCGTTAGTGTAGTATCTAGGTGCATTATTCAGGATTCAAGATTCTTCTACATGTGTGATTTCTGTGCATTTTGTAAATTACATGCTACGAAGTAAAAATACATTTGTGTGTAGGTTTGTATTTACATAAGTCTGGTTGTGTGTGTGTGTGTGTGTTACTTGTTAATGATGCAACACAGATGCAAGCATACACAGGTTCTTCATCACAGAGTTGTTGTGTCGTGTCAGGTGAAATCCTTGGCTCGAACGCAGAGACGCTTGGCATGTAATCCCACCAAACCTACCCTCTGAATATCTGCAGAGATTTGTTTTGACTGAGATTTGACATGTCTTCGTCTGTTAAACTTAATTCGTCCACTGAAATTCAACGTTGTAAAACATGAAATATTTCAAGGTGGGTGAATACTTTTTATAGACGTTGTATATAGCTATGAATACAAATGAAGATTTTTATGTATTTATTATCTATATGTGTATTTGGGCCTCTGCCCTCCTCAGTCAAACACCCAGATCCAGGCAATTGCTTGGTATTGTGAGAAGGTATGTAGCTCACAATACAGCAATTATTTTTTGGAAAACTTGCTTCCAGTTTTAGCCTTCATTTCTTCTCTGCAGTGTCTGGATGTGAAGTGGCTTTTTAGCTACATTAATACAACCAGCTAAAGGCAAGTGTCAATATTTGGGTATCGATTAGAGTGACATCTGCATTCTATAACACAAATCACTACCTGAAACTTTCAGACATTTGCTGACAAGTCTGACCATGAATTTGGCTGATGTGTGCAGGGTTCCTGAGGATCCTTAAAGTCTTAAAGGCATCAAATTCATTAATCTAAATATAAGGCCCTATTCTTAAAGTCTTAAATCTATCTTTCAAAAGTCTTAAAAATGTTAATACATAGGAAGTTGCATTTTATGAATATTTCTTTTGAACACTTCAATTTAAAAAATCTCAATAATTGGTAACATTTTGTTCATTAAATAATTTGCTGAATGCCACATGGATCAGAATAGAGGAACAAACAACACTAATTTTGTGCTCTTGCTCTCTTGCACATTGTCGACGGTACAATTCACAATTCAGATTTTGCGTTATGGCTGAAACCAATACCAGGCAATGTTTACAAGGCGCAGTGTACTTTGTGCAAGAGGTTTTTCAAACTCGGCACGATGGGTTTAAAGGCAGTGGAGTCTCACATGAATGGTGATTAACACAAAACGGCGAAGTCTTCCCTCCAACAGACGCCAGGTACTGCCCAGGTCTGTTCTACGTCTTACCTAGACTCCATCACGCCTCCACCCCCATCTCCCATCCCCATCTAAGTCTGATCAATATCATTCTTCCCTTATGTCATGGCCAGGCATCAGTGGAGAGAGGCTTCTCAAAATACAAAGAGGTGGAACATGTGGTGAAACTTGCAGGAAGTCACAATGGTCATCCAGCGACTGATCTGTAACTATGTCACCTCCTGGGGGGGGGTCCTCAAGGGCCACTAAAGAGCTACTGTCCTCAGTTGCATCAGCTAGGTCCAGGTACCTTGTACCTTGATGAGAAGAAGAAAACCAAAGGGCAGCTGCAGGATGCATTGAGGAGCTGAAGAAGAAGAAAAATTATCTTTCTGAGGTGGCAGAACATTCTGCAGAATAGTGGCGATCAGCTCACCACTCAAGTTGAGTGAAAGACCAGCCCAATGACGGCACAGCTTAATGCCAAATCAAATGCACGAAGGAAGTGCTCTAAAGAAAAACTGGCAGAATTAGGAAAGGTGGAGGCAGAATTGAGGGAAGCCTGCATATCCATGGTTTCTTATGTTATTGTTTTCCATGTGTTCCACTCTAGAAAGTGTTAAATGTTTAACATTTGAAGTACTGTATATGATATATTTTTTTAAGGCCATGTCTTATGTATATTTGGGCAGAGTTGTCCCTAACCCTAAGTAATTGATGCCGTTTTTTTCTTCAATTTTGATTGTAGTTAAGGTGGTCTTAAATTTAATTTTGAGTGACATTAAATAATTCTTAAAAAGTCTTAAATTTAACTTGTCTTGAGCTGTAGGAACCCTGTGCGTGTTCACCATAGTTTACAGTACCCAGAACCCTGTGCATGTGAGCCTCACGGAGTCCTGTGTTAAGCTTGGTTAGTATTCTGGTACATATGTGATCTCTCTCTCCTTCTCTTTCTCTTCTTCCATGTCTCTTTCTGCTTCTCTCTCTCTCCCTCCCTTTCTCCTGGGTTGTTAGTGAGTGTCCAAGGTCAACCACTCCACTGTTGAGCTGAGCTTTGGTACTGACACAGCCCTTTGATGTTCTCAGAGAGAGAAAGAGAGCAAAAGAGAAGGAGAGAGAGATATCTTGGGAATGGTAGAGAAGAGAAGAAAGAAGGGGGAGGAATACAAAAAGAGGAGAGAGGAAGAAAGAGAGGTGGTTGGGGGGGGCAAAAAAAATGTGGCATGTACAATTGTGAAATGCTCAAAGTGGTGTATAATTATGTGTGTGCCAGAGTTTCCCACAGGATTATGTGAGACTGTGGTGGGTGGACTAGAGCATACAGATTTGAGCAATCAAAGACATTTAGCAAAACCTGGTTCATTTTTTTTTTAGAAAATATCAAATATACTGGATAAGGAGGGCACATTGTCATTTCCCTGTTCAACTAAAATTATATTTAAAATCTAAAATCTTTTGGGGTTGAACCAAACTTTAGAACTTGATGGTGATCTCAGGAAAGTGTTTATCAGCTTGAAAAGTCCACATTTCATGTGTGGGGGCCTTTAATACATATTTATGATCTATTATAGGTAGAGGACATGGTGTTGGTAAACATTGCACCCTGAATTTGGCCATTTAATTTTCCTGGGCTTTGAGAAAAACCGTTCGAATGCCCTTTTGTAGTTGAAATCCTCTGGGCTCTTAGTGAGACCCTCAGGCAGGTGCTCTGAAAATAAAGGTAACTACAATTATACAATTGTTATATAATTATACAATTAAAATTTGGAGCACACTGTTTGTACTCCTTTAGTTAAGAATATGCAGTTTATCGTGTAGAGTATATTCAATGGGCTGAATGTTTGGCACACATCTTGGCAACTTCAGTCATGCTAAGTCGAATAGTTGACGCTCAACATCGGCATGACCAGTGCAAATGCTGCCAAATGGCTGAGTAATCGGTAGCTCTGTCCCCATTGCACTTATTTAACATCATCTAACTGTCTATCCTAGCTTCCTCTGTAGATGTTTACAGGTCTTTTGTTACTATGAGAACTATAAAAACATATTCACTTCATTATGACGGGCCGCCACACTCTAGGTAATTAATGGGAAACACAGTGCTTATATACAATTGTGCAAAAACATGCACAGGTTTGAAAGAAAGATCCCTAAAATGTAATCATAGGTATTTTTCAGTTACCTGCACACCAGACACACAGCAACGGCTAAATGTTTATTTCATGTATGTGCATAGTTTGAAATGATTTGATGAGGGGATACCAAAAGAATACTGCTTTTGATACCATGCTACCAGAAATATAAACATGTTTTCTTCTGAACCCTATTTTCATTTAACAAAAGCAATCAGTTGTCAAATGTTAAAGTTACACAATGTCATTTCCAAAGAAGAAATTGCAGGAGAGGTTTTCAGCTACCCTGTAACTGCCAACTGATCACTTTAAATGTTGCAGCCAATCAAGAACTTTGCCGATATAAAATCCAAAATTGACAATACTTTGATTTGACACAGGAAGCATATGATCTGAAGGGAACGAGATTACAAATCTAACCAGGCATTCAATTCGGTCCATGACCATTTTTGATACTCTGTGCTATGGACACATTTTGGTCGTTGTTATGGTGTGGCATCATGATGGCAGGAACAGGACCCAGTCACAGACAGCACAGTCAGGGGACGTGATTTATTGAGAGCAACGAAAAGACACTTACTCTCCGGTAAGGCGGGTGGTTGTATGAAACGGGATCAAAACAGAAAACATACGGAACATCCAAAAACCAACAGAAAAGATCCAGGCAGGAAACCCACAAGGTGAGTCCAAAACAAGTACCACCAGGACCGCAGGCAGCACAGCCACACCACAGAACATGAACAGTGATGCGACAGACCACCTGAATAGAGCACACTTAAGTACACAGGACACTAACGGGGATACGAGACAGGTGAGCACAGAGGGCAGGTGACACGAATCTACAATCAGGCACACAGGGGCAGGCACAGACAGGATAGTAACGGGTAACACAAAACAGGTGAACACTGAACTGACCGGGAAAAGAAACTGGAAAACACAAGACCAGACGCACACGGGATTAATTACAAAATAAAACAGGAAACACCACCCCACACAGACACAGACTACGACAGTCGTTACCCAATAAGTATTGAGGTTCGATTTCTGAAATAATGAGATATGGCCAAGCAATGATGAAAAGGACATGGTTTGAATAGTGTCCGTATACTGTATGTGAGAATGACAGAAGGCACACAAATAAGAGAACAACCCTTCTGAGGAGAAGCATCCACTAATTTCTCATTCCCTGTCATTTACCATTTCATTTTAAAATGAAGACGGCAAAGCAGGAAGTGATAGAGGAGCCGCAAAGGACAGTCGGTGAAAAAGAGCAATTACAGAAAGATGGAAGACACAAGGACTACAGAAAGTGTGAGAAGTAGAAGCGGGAATACTAAGATTCTGTGAAAAAAAGGCAAACAAATGGTAGCCATTGTGAGTGAGAAAGACAGACAGGTCATATGGTATATCTGTGGGTGAGGCCCCTGCCTATTAGAGTGTATTAGCCTGTGGCTGATGTATGGAGTGTTGTCAGGGATATGAGGTTTAGATAGGCCGCAGTCTGGGTTAGATAGAGTTTGTGTAATGGAATCCAGTCCCATATCACTCGGTATGGGCCAGAGAGGGTGGGGCTAATTCAATTGCCCCCTTCCACACCCCAGAGAATAGTCTGAGGTTCGGGGATAAAGGATGGACTCTTTTACAAGTGAGTGCACGGGGCCAATATATCAGTCAATGCAAATGCTGTTTTCATTCAGATAATTTGTGGTCCAGTACAGCGGGAAAGCCGTCTTAAAAGACTCAGTAATCGATTTCCATTGAGCAAGACCTTCAGTGGACCCGAGATTGATTTAATTTCTGATTCAAATATGATATTTCTTTTGCATTTTATATGGAATGTTATGCCTCTCCTAGTTCAAGAGCTACCTGTTGTCTGTAATATCTTATTTTGCTTCTTGTCAGCTTAAAACACATAAAGCCACAAATATAACCATTCTTACAGATCAGCTTCACTCTTGACCTGGCTGGTGGATCGGACACACCAGACAAAGAGAGTAATGTTTTGTTAGGGCAGATAGGCAAGAAGATCCAACAGTAAGCTTACCACCATTTCGATGGACTTTACAAGCTCAGAATTGCGATAAGTAAGTGGCTAGGGCCACACAGGTTTACTCCTTTTGCAGTCTTGTGACAAATCAATAACAATACTATTTTCAAATGACAAGTGTTGATGGAAAACAAGATCCTAATCTTTCAGTGGCTGTTACATTTGACATAAGGGCACAGGTATAATTTAACAGAGGGAAGGCATCACATTTTGTGCTTTAGTGTCCAAAGGGAGTAGAGCAGTCAAAAGCTGCTAAATGCTCATTGTTAGGTTGGAGTGTGCACTGTTGACCTGTGGTGGTCAAACTGTATCCCTGTTTGATGTAAAGGCTTTTGTGGAATTACACAATATCATGGACAAAACAGTTGATGTATGCTCCAACAGAAAGGTCTATGTTCTCAGAACGGAGAAAAAAAAAGTGGAAGTGGAATAGCTGAAAGCTACTGTGGTCACTGATGCAAAGCTCTTTCGGGACGCACTTGTTGACTGTCAAAACAATTTGGCAGTAACACACCACTGTGACAGATGGATATACTGACAAAACAGTTGTAGCGTGGGTTTCATTTGGTCAATTCACGTTCATAAATCGCACTAGATTCTAAGAATTGGCACAACACATTTCAGAGAATTATATTCCTGTTCATGTGATGCCAGATGAGGCTCTGCAAAGATTTTTCTTTTTCCAAGCTTATTTAATTTGTATTATAAAGAGGATCAATGCTCCATACATGTTATACAAAGAACACAGCAGGAGAGTGAACCGCTGTTCTTTGCAGCACAACCAGAATAGAGAAACCTGAAATCTATCAATGTTTCACATATTTTTTTACTTACTACTACATTTTTACTACATATCCTGTTCTATATCGATCTGAGACATATTCACTGAGCAATGACATCACGTTCTGGTGATTGCCTGGAAACCTCACAGTGACAACTAGGTTTTAGAGTTTTGTTGAATTCGGACTGAGACAGGCTAGCTGTTTCCCCCTGTTTTCCAGTCTGTATGCTAAGCTAATCTAACTAGCTGCTGGCTGTAACCTTATATTTACAGGACAGACATGAGAGTGGTCTCAATCACTTCATCTAACTCTTGGCAAGAGAGAGAATAAGTGTGTAACTCCCAGTGGCACACAGGGGAGCCCACACATTTCTCTTTGTTTTGTTAGAAAAAAAATAGTTTTAGGCAGTTTCCTACTCACCAAATTCTTCAAAAACTGATTTATCAATCAAGATTCAAGCAGGACGGATTAGCTTCGGTGTGACATGTCTTCTAACTGCCACTAGCGCTAACCATGTGCCAGAAAATCATGCTGAGACAGTTGCTGGAAGCAGCATGAGTTGGCATATGCACATAATAAACATAAAGGTTGTATGTTGGGAGGTAGGACAACACCTGTTCTCTAATAAATTTGAATAAATTTGAAATAAAAAGCTCTACGTTTGTCTAGTTCTCAGGCTTCTTAGGTGCACATCATCCAAACAGCTAATAGTTGTCTAGTATTTGCTTGCAGCAAGCTGTGGGGCACAGATTAAAAGCAGAACCAAGCCAGACGCTTTGCTAGAAACTCTGCTGATTGTGTTATTGTAGCACACAGCATTTCTAAGTAATGCAGGCCTTGGCCTAGTATCATAACCAGGGAGGGTAGCCACGTTGAAATGTGTGACTGTTTAAGAAAAAAATAGATTTCTTTAAAGAATTTCTAATACCATTGCACCTTCTCTGAAATGTGTGTTTTTTTTTAAGTCTATTGACTTGGGTAGACCCAGGCTGTCCTCTCCTTATTGTCATATTGATCAGTGCCACTGCGCTCCTTTCCCTCCCCTAAATATTCCCTGGACACGCCACTTTCCTGTCTTTGACCGCCATTCTCATCTTATACTCTGCCACTCCTCATCCTTCTCTCACAACACCTTTTATTCTATATCCCCTTCCCATTATCCTCCTAGCCACACTCTCCTTTTCCCCTCCTCCAACCTCTCCTCCGGTTTTCTGCCGTCATCAGCTCAGTGAAGGAGAAATCTGTTTATGAGGGGGGCTATGGGACTGTCTGCTTCCATAATAACTAGACTTTATTGTAACCCCATAAAACTCCAAAATGGGCTTAGGGTGATATACAGTGATGCATATGTACAGTGTAGCTTGCTCTGCATTTCTTCGCCTGGCTTATGTCCGTGTTTCATGTGTGTTTCTGCATGTGTGGATGCTAGGTGTTAGCATGAAGCTAGTGTGCTACCACCTATTGTTGTTAACAAATAACTGAGAAAGAGGCAAAGATGCAACAGAGAGAAGTAGTGAGCTTTGGGAAGGAAGCCATTAAATACTAACCCTTACAGCCCATAGGCCCCCTGTCTCCCTACATTTTCTCCCCCAATCACTCGCTTCTCCCTCTAATCACTGAAACTCTGAGGGACCATTGCATTCTTAATGGAGCTGCGGATACAGGCTCCAAATACCCCCGATGCATCCTCTATCTGGATGGACATGTACATGCACTCACATGTACTCACGAATCCAACTCCTTTAAATGCCATCTGCTTTTGTAGTGGCATATTGGCAGACTGCGGTGTGACAGAGCTTTCCGGCAGCATAAAAGGTATCTGCTTTAACACTTGAACCCCTTTGATGGTCACACAGTACTGAAAAGTGATCCACTCACACTCAGAGAACAAGTGTCTGGTGGGTGCTCTCCAGTGTATTGTGCAGTGATTCAAGAGAAAGAGCAGCCCAGACATCATAGACAAATCTCACGGTGGGTGGCATGTGTGTGTATGAGAGAAAGAGGGAGAGACAGACAGACAGACAGACAATACACATGAGAGAGTGAGCGAGCAAGCACAGCATTGCATCCTTGGCCTGTTTTCCAAAACATAATCTGACAGCATGTCCACTTGAGCTATGTTTTTGCGCTGCAGGAGAAAACCAAACAGACTCAAAGAGGTGTGCCGTTCGCAGACAGCAAGTCTCCCTGGATCAGATCCATCAGCTCATTGACTTCAAAGAAGGAGAGAAACATACCTTGGCTACTGTGGGCTCATCTACCACCAAGCACACTCCCCACTGGAGAAGAAACAGGTCAACGCTGCTGATGTTACCACAGGGAGCAGAGCTACTAATCTGATTGGATGCAGAGCAGAGAGACACTAATTTGATTAGACAGCAAGACAGAAGGTTGCATGAGAATTTGGAGATTCACTGTAACATATCACAAACACCTCAACAGAATTAATGTAGTGCACCCTGACTGTCCAGGTCTGTATGCATTACATGGTAATAATACAGTAACTGTACAGAACAGCTGGAGTGACTTGGTGATTTGGTTCAGAAACCGTTATAGGGAATGGGTTTAAACAGGAGTCAATGCTGTGGCTAAGCTGTGTAGCTAAGAGTGTTGCAGTCATCAGGTTCATCCAGTTTTGTAGGACTGCACCCTAAACACAGATGATTCAAATAATCAGTCAAGGAGCCCGCAAATCCAATCTCATTTTGTCATCTGCTTTGTATTCTTTTTTGCTGGCCTGTATATGGTTTTCCACTCTTTCATTGATATTACAGATACTTACAAATACCTGTAGTACTGATAACAACACAAAAACAGTCATCATTATTGATGAGTACTCCTTCTCTTGCATGCCCAGGCGCCAACCCTCACCTAAACCTTGTATTTTTAAAATGCCTGATGCGGACAATCTCCTGATGTTTGCTACACGTGTGAAAAGGCAACTCCAGACAATGTCCATCCGGATCTTATTCTATGGACACTGTCCGGAGTTCAAATGAGAAAACGGCTTAACAGTAATGGAAATAGAGAAGGGAAGGGGACTGTACAGTAACTGGGTGAAGGCTGTGACTAATATATTTCTTATAGTCAGAGGTAGGGTTTATTGAACACACAACATATTTCTGAATATTTATGAGACGTGACAAATTAGTAGTCAAGCCCAAAAAGTTTAATATTTGGCTTGGAAAATTCAGATTCGGGTACAGCCCTAAAATGTTGTGTGCTCATTGAATGACAGAATGACTTATCCAGGCTGGTGGCCGCAGCTTAACAAGTACCAAAATCAAAAATCTGCACCCGTGTTAAAATGACTGATAAGTTACTATTGCAAGAAGTTCTGAATGACTAATAGAATGTACTTGTCTTTTATTTGGATAGTCTGTATATGTGTGTATATGTGTTTGTGTGTGTGAGCGTGTGTTAGTGAGTTGGTTATGATGGAGCTGACACCCCCCGAAGATAGTGACCTAGCAATTGACTTACGGGCCATTTATACCCCATTCCTGTCAGAAGCTATTGATGTGGATGTCACACAATCAGCAAGGGGTGTGAGTGTGTGGTAGGAGTGTGCGCTGTCCTACGGTGAGACGAGGGTGTTGGAGCTGTGGGTCACTGCTATGGAGTGTTATAGCCTGAGGGAGGGGCACAAACACGCACACACATAAATTGATGAACATCTGTTGTGTGAGACCTGGGATAACCTGAAAGGACACATGGACACCAAGTGCTGCATTTACGAACATGAAGCATTTGGGATTAGCAATGTTCTTATCCAGCTG
The DNA here is from genome assembly GCA_036023855.1 of Gadopsis marmoratus. NCBI lineage: Eukaryota > Metazoa > Chordata > Actinopteri > Centrarchiformes > Percichthyidae > Gadopsis > Gadopsis marmoratus. Next base: position 14,157 of record JAVQJF010010094.1, on the reverse strand, counting down.
TATCAAAAATGTGTTGATTTTGCAAGTACCATAAACACGTTATCTCTGGTATGTTTGTGTAGCCATTAACGTTATGGATTAAATATCATATAAAGAGTTGTTTTGGCAATTTTACTAATGTTATATTAGTCTAAAAGGTTCAAATCCTGTCGTTTCTCATATGTAATCCCTGCTAACATCAGCCATTCAGTATGACCTGTTCATGCATCCCTCATTCCAGTATTAGCACATGAATGATGGAGCGGAGGGACAGGCTTTTAGAAAAGGAAGAGATAAACAAATACAGAGTGGTGACTCAGGGTAAATTGTCATTTGAGTCTAATAATCGGAACCCAAGTACGATAAGCTAAGTAGTCTATTTCTGTTCCTATAAATGGTTTTCAGTAAGGATAACTGGAATTTACTGCTCTTTAATACTTGTCCTAATTACATAAAACCACTATTGGTAACAGTTTTTTCTATAGATCTTTGGTGATCTTTAGACAGCCGGATAGGTTTACATTTACTGTAGACCACTCATTTAAGGATGTCATTTTTTTCTTTTTAATCGGCCAATAACTACCCTAAACAGTTTCCGAAATATCCCATATGCACTTTGGCGCCTTTGGCTTGGAGGCAAATAAAATGATATAAATGAGAGGAGGATGGGCCACTCTACAAATCAAACAGTATTATTATTCTGATACTGATGTACTAGAGAAATATAAGATACAGTATGATTTTTTAAAGAAAGGTTAAAGAAGTCTCTGAGAGTTCACAATTAGGTGACACCATTACTTACTATATGAACTTTAAACTATATAGGGACATATTAAAACATGATGTAATACATTTGTGGTTCAGGTGAATGTGATTTCATCTCAAGGCTGCTGATCTCAATAAGGCTGTGATGATATAACTATGGATATGAAATAAGGTTATGCTAAGATGTGATAAAGGTTCATTATATGTGTAGCTTGCATGGTCGGTACATATACAAACCACCAAGGCTTATCACTTTTAATTAGCCATACCCATTTAGTCATATAGTAATAACTCTGTCCCTCTCTTACTTGCAGACTACTAATCTTTTGCACTGCCAGTATGCATTAAAGTTTACCACCCTTAAACTGGAGGCCTCAGTGTGGGATGGAGAGGAAGATATTATGATGTCAAGTATCTGTGTTTGACTCGATTTTGAGGCCTGGAGCCTCAATCTAACAGGGGTGGTTCGTCTTTTATAAGGGTTTCATCTTTCTATCTCAAAGTATCAAAGGATCAAGTTCATCTAATTTTGGGGTTTTTAAATTTGAGATGATGTCTTGCAGCTGCAAAATGTAATAACTTCATTAGGTGAATGGTATATTCCAAATGACCTATCTGTTTCACTTATATGCAATGCAAACCTACATTTGCAATTCTATAGACATTGACAGAGTTTGTAAAGTTAAAATCATTTTAACTTTAACCAATGCTGCAATTTGATGGAAAGTACTGTATGCCTAAAGCAAGGATTTGGTTGCTATCCACGGCCAGCCTTGCTATCTTCGTTTGACTGAGACATACCAGGAGCGAAACCGAGATGGATGGGCTCCAGACAGCTCAGACACACACACACACACACACACACACACACAGGCACACTAATCTGCTCTCTCAGAACCACTCTGTATTGTTCTAAAGCACAAATGTCATCCATAAAGAGACCATGTGTGGGAAGAGGCAAGACTCCATGTCTTTGTTTTTCCTCTTGCAGGCGAACATGTCAATCCTTCGTTCTAAAGAGAGAATGTGTACGTATGGTGTGTGTGTGTGTGAATGTTAAAACAAAGGTGGGTGTTTAAATGACAGATCCCATAATTGCATCACTTGCTTACTGTCTCCCTTCGCCCCAGCTAAAGCTGGCTCTGCTTCTACACTGCAAACATTCTCCTACATCTACTGTGTGCGTCACAACCAGGGTGATGTTGGCAACTATAATCCACATGCTCCTGTGATTTCCCTCTGTGGAGGGGGAAGAAGAAGAAACAATTTTGGCAAACTCCTGTGTTTGTGTAATGTATAGTATGTTGGAGAAACAATCCAAGATCCAAGATGAATAGTGAGCGGGGTAGACAGAGACAAAAAGGTGAGCAGAAAACAGAAGCAAAGAGAATGGGAGGTGTTTAAGTGTGTACCCATAGTATGTATGTATTTATATATGTATACGCATGAACACAATGATAGATGTTCTCAAGGTTTGCAGCACATTGTTGCCAACTCGGCTCAAGTGATGTTATAATTTCACAGAACCAACTGCTGAGCATCGCTGTAATCAGTAATCATCAGTAGCTTTAGAGTATGATAAGTTTGAACCAGAAAGTTAATTATGAACATTAACTGGAATTCTAACAGATGTGAGCTTGTGTTCAGAGTCAAACAACAACTTGGAAACCTCTGCAACTTGGAAAGGAACAGTTATCTTCTCATGTTAAGCCAGTCAAATCTAAGCATCCTCTGAACAGATGTTCAGTCTGTCAGTGATCCATGTGTTAATATCTAGAGAGATTTTCCTGGAGTGAGAGGATCACCGTTCTAGTTGGATAGGCCCAGTATCGCTGACGAGGCCATCTGATCAATAGGACTCAGAAACAGACGCTTAAACATTCATTAATACTCTCACTTTAATATTGATTTTTTTTTCTCCAGAGCTGAAAATGCCCCCGCGGCCACAGACTTGTAGTCTCTACACAGTACGTCAACCACAAAAAGATGATTATTTAAGTATGAAATATCACTGTTTGAGCAAGGTGTATGATGTGTACTCCCCCCTCGAAGTGAAACAGGTGTCACAGTCTGATTTGTAAGATTCCCAGCACAGTTGTGATAAGAAGATTTATTGCAAACATAAACTGCTGCAGATGATTACAGTGGAGGATATGATTTATGCCTCCTTCATTGAGGCAATCAGCATAATTTCCCTGGTATGACAAACACACTGATGAATATTTAGACACACACACGCACAGCCACATGCACGCACACATGCATGCCTAAATGCATGCACGTAAGCACATATGAAGCATGCACACAGAGCAGTTGCTGTAATGATCTCCTACTGTGAGAGCTTCTCAGACTTGTATCTCTCCGATGCTCCCTTCTGTGAGGAGCTCTTTAAATATGTACCTACCACCTGAGGCACGAACAGGTGAACACCCAACATGGTCGGGCACACACATACACTCACAAACACACACGTGGACACACACTCATACACACACAGGCACTCAAAATGCCTTTGTAAAAAAATCAAGCTTTAATCAAATGTTTTAGGAATTTGAGGAAATTGTTGTTTTGAAATCTGTTTATGCTGCTGCTTTTAGAAATAAAACTGCAATATTTCATCTGAAAGGATTAACCTACATTGCAGATTGATTCTCTGTATATTGCCATCTTAGACCATTCCTGCATTAAAATTATCTTTTTTTCTTTGATTTTGAACTCACAGGTTTACTCACAGCTTTTTGACGGAGTTGGGTTAGAGAATTAGGATAGTCTCTAGCCAGTATCGTTCTTTGTTCTTTGTTGTTTATTCATAGTTCTTTTTACTGGAAGATTGAATCTAGACCCAGTTTTAATCTCAGACAAGATTCCCAATTCCATTACAAAGCAATATAGTTCCACAATCTTAAATATCCACCACAGCATTTCACTGGGGATTAGATTCTTTGCTTGATGAATGTCCTCCTTTTTTGAACCAGCAGTGACCTCTATTTACAGTATGTGTCATCTGAATGTACAAACCAAGTTCCAGTGCTGTTAAGCAAACTTTACGTGCTCATTGGAGACTTGGTGACCTAACTATCTGCAGCAGCTCTGCAACCTTGATCCTTAGGAACCCTTATGAACTGTCCTATTTACTATGTACAAAGGCAATATGCTCATATGTCCGATATAGAAATGTGACTGTCACACTCTAGTATGTCACCAACAAACATGGTGGGCGAGAATTAATCGATATATATACAAGTAGAACAAGCAATGTGTCATGCAAAAGGGGAGACCATCCACAAAGTTTTCAACTTATGTATTAGTTTTACATACAGAAGTAAATGGCTCACATAGACAAACAGGCTCACCGGTTAGCGCTGTTTCTCTAGTTTAAGACAAAAGACAAAATGTCTCTAGCTCTAACCGTTGCTACAATATGAGTTTTGGGATGGTGTGATGGCCGTGGCCACAGTCACACAATCGCAGGTTTAAGTTAGCTGGCTGCTGAGCTCCCCTTCCTGGTCCTACAAAAGATGGGGCTGAGGGTGGAGCCTGATTTTATACTGAGGCCCAACCCAAGGACCATACCAAGAGCTCTGTCAGCTGGATGGGGAATCAGGGTTTGATTGTGTTGAGTTTTAGTGATGGTTTATGTTGTCCTATCTTGCATTTGTTTATTAGTTTGATCAGTCAGTATATAGGTTTCCCTCAGGTCCCATTCTGACAGGTCTATTAGTTGAGATGACATCTTGTTTTGTTAACTGTATTTTTCAGAAGAGTTATGTTTTGTTGACCTCTTTTAAGGGCCCTATTACTCTTATTACTTATTTTTGCTGAAAATAAACCACACTTTTTGCACTTTTAGCTTGTGTTGCCTCATTCCTTTACTGCATGGTCCACGACAGATCGTATACGATCCCGTGAGTGAGAGATGATGAAAAAAAAAGACTTTGGCTCATTATGAGACTATGTCAGAAGAAATTAATACATGGCGGGCTGCGATACATTAGTTAATGAATGGGAAACACTGAACTTTATTATATCAGTTTTTTAAATGTGTGTTTCTTTGTTTTTCACTCTGTATATTTGTAGTTTCTTCCATACTCATTTCCTTAATCATCATATTGAAGCCCATATTGCTTATCTGATGGCATTGTTGTTGTTGTTTATTTCACTGACAAAAAATCTGTGTTTTTCAGTGCAGAACCTGATTTTTGTCATACAATACAATATGCTGTAATGTGATTTTTCTTCAGTCTTTGTTGCACTTTTACCTTTACAGTAGTGAAACATGAGTTCTTTCTTTGTATTTCATCTTTACCAACATACAGAAAACACATAACAGACACAAACACACACACACAGATTCATCCCCGTGGCCTTCAGATGTGGTGGAGGGGAATCTGTCCACCTAAGTGCTTAGGCCAGCACTATCTGGAATGAAGATGGTCTCTCTCTCAGGCTTTTGACTGATGCACTTAATGAGAAACTCCGTTTTGGCTAAATGGTCAAACCTTTTATTTCCCTGGTGTGCCATTGAGTTTGTTTGTACATGGACGCACTATTTCATGATTTTATGTAGGTAAAATTACACTGGTATTTCATTGAGCTTGTCCACGGCCATTCACTATCAATCATCCCATCATCCAGGTACAGTTGTACAGTTTTTGTGTCATGCACACACACACACACACACACATACCATAAGTCATCTCAGCATGTTTATGGAAGCACTTGGATCAATAGGTAGCCAGTCTCTGGCTATCAGGAATCAATACTGCAGCACATAGTGAGGACACAAGACAAAACCAAAGCTGAACCGTGATACACAGACTCATACACACACTGCATGCACATACTGTACAATGCAGAGAAACACACTGCTGCCATGACCAGTGAATGATTGCTGTAGTGCTGGGGACTGTGTGATAAGGGATCCATTTGGAGCTAAACTCAGCCCTGCCCTCCAGTGATCTAGAGGGCAGACACATGAAGGCAAGAGTGAACTGTAATGCATAACTGCACCCCGCCCATATATCATTTACACAGACAAGAGTTTACATTCATATAAAAACACTTTGTCCAGAAGAAGTGGGAAAAGTAATAACTTTTGTGATACCATAACTTTTTTATCTATTCCCATCATTATGGCAAATTCTTAATTTCTATTCAGTTTGGTTTATGACCAGATACCTACAAAAACAATTAGTTTGTGTATGATGACATACACATACATCTCATTTTTCAGACTTTCCTTTGTTTTGAATAAAATACATCCATACTAGGATTGGAATAACTGATTTTTTTTCAATATATTATTTTTGCTAACATTTTTGCAATGACTTTCCAGACTTTTGGAGTTTCAATCTTTAGTGTTAGCTCACTGTGAAGTGAAGTTGAGGAATCTGAGTTCTCTTTGAAATGACTTTATGACACAGCTCTCTGTTGGCTTATAAATAGCACAACAAACCTCACCAAAATGTTTACCTGACTTAAAATGAGAGGCAATTCGTCTTCACTGGAAACCCAGCATGCTGTTTTATAGAGGGGGGGGGGGGCAAGGTCTTGGTGGAAGGGAGGAAGAGCAGGAAAATACACTGGGAAAAAAAAGCAATTAGGAGATAAAGAGGCAAGAAAAAAAAATCTATTTTGGACGATTTCAAACAAGCTTGTCACAACACTGCCAGGGGACTCGGGCTGTCTGTCTCCCCACATTGATACGCGTGAGCACACACAGACATGGTCTCATAAACACACACACACACACGTCAGTCTTTGTGAGTTTCTGTGACAGTAGGATCAGTCTGCACCCCACAGGCTGTAACCCCTCGAAAACCTTCTCAAAACACTTTAATTAAAACGTCTCCCACAATTACAGCACATTCCGATGCTTTGACCTTCACACCTCCCATGAATACTGTGTCATACAATGTCTCTCTCTGACACACACACTGCAGTTTTGTGTGTTAAAAGTGACAGGTTATTTTCATCATGCTAGGTACTTTTGAATCACCTTTAAAAGATATGACCAGTTAATTACAATTTGGATATTATTTTCCTAGTTTTGCCATCATTTGTAATGTAAGGAGATCTTATCAACCACGTAATGATAACATTGCTATAACAATGTGGCAAAAAACGAGCGGTAAGAAGATCAAACAGGCTTAAAACATGCCAACATTTTGGCGTAAATCATTTTATTTGGAGGAAAAACACTGTTTGTTAACCGTGATTGATGTCTACAACAGGCATTTGGGGTAATATTACAGCTGTTCACCTTTTTGTTTGTTATCGGTCAACCTTTCTGATCATCTGACTGCTCCTTTCCTTCCCCCGTCGCACTTCTCAGACTTTCATGCAATTGTATGAGTATTGCGTTGGTGAGTATTAGTACCTATAAAGTTGCAAAGTGGAAGGAAATATTTCAGGCATCCCTGGTTACAGAAGTAAAAGTTAGTTTTGTTTAAGCTTGGATGGACATGAAAATCTTCTGGTTGAATCATCCGTGCAAAAGATGAGCAACTGTGTTTGAAAATATCTGTCACAGGTGCAAGCCTGTCTACTCCAGCCCCCAAGGTGCATTTTGGTAGGAAACATCCAATCAACTAGCTTAATCAGATAAAATTAATCAATTCTGTACTTCCAGAACCAGAAATATCTCAGTCCTTTTGGTAGATTTCTTTTCACCTGAAATTGTTTTAAGGCTCAACACTGTGTAGATTAAAATACTTATTAATGTGGCCTTTTTTTTCTTCCATTTTTTTGCAGTGTCTGCATCAAAGAACACTATCTCTGCCTCTTAAGCGTGCTTCAGGGCACTTGACTGAGATTGCGGTTGCATTATCGAGCACAATGCAAACTTAAGCTGAACAGTTTGCTGCTATGTGTTGCCTGTTCAGTGCTTCTCTGCATAGCAATAACAAAGTAATAGAATAGATCCACTGCCACAACAGGATTCTCACATATATGGAGATCTACGAAAGATGCATTCAAATCAGAATACAGCTATATACACACAAACACACATACATAGTACAATACACACATATGAAAACATGTACACCGGGCAGCTTGTTGTGGGGTAAAAGATGGACATGATGTGCTGGGGCTTATCTTAAATGCAGAATGATGATGCTGGCCAAGGCCCATGACTGGTTATCCCATTTAGACCAAAGCCTGTGATTAGTTGTCTTATTGGACTGGCTCCCATCATGTATCACATAGATTCATCCATTCCTCTGGGTCTGTTCAAGTAGGACCAATCGATCTCTCCCTCCATCCACCTCTTTCCCTCCCATTACTAATCTGTCCTTCTGCCTTCATCTTTTCCTTCATCTCATTGCACTCACTGTATCACCCGTCTCTCCCTAGCTTTATGTATCATCTCATCACCAGCCTTTCAGCAGCTTGTACTCATCCCATGCTCATGCACTTTCCTGCTGTTCACCATCCTCATTTACTTCCTTTTTTCCTCTACCTTCATCGACTGCTCTTTCCGATTATCTTTCACTCATATCCCTCATTTCCTTCTTCTTCTCCTTCTCCTTCTTCCAGTCCTGCACATTATTTTTTTCATCTGCATGCTGATAAGATGAAGGGATGATGTGATATGTGGGGCCATTTATTAGGTCTGTGTTTTACCACCAGCAGAGACCACAGGCTAAAGGGGTTGGAAATACTATTTAGATTTAGAGAAATTTAGAGATAGAGTAGTAAGTACAGTAAAGTTTACTTATTTAACTTCACTCTTTTTCCTGTGCAACAGATTATTTTACAGTGTGTATGTGTGTGAAACTATCTCACTGACAGATTTATATTAGTCGACAAAACGCAAGTCTCTTCTTCGTCTCCTCTTCTCTTCTCTTCTCCCTCTGCTCTGAACAAAAAAGAATCACCTACCGTTATACAGGGCTTTCATTTAAACTTGAGAAGCACACAGCAGGAAACTCGGTGGGGAGTGGGCTTTGTGTTCTAGCTTCACGTTTTATATGGTTGCCTCTGGTAGTGTGTGCCCATCAGTCTTCGAGTCAATCAAGTATCCATCTTGTTACGGAATTTCTGATGCATGAACATTTAGACGGAGTAAGACAAGAGACAGATTGAAGGGCCGGCGCCTCTCTTATCTATTCAGCAGGAACATTCTGTGAGCTCAGGCAGATTTGTTTGTGACTATCGTAAGGAACAGAATAGCAAGGTTGTGAAGGAAGGCTGAGCAGCTCAAAGTTGTGTGTGAGTTGAGCCAGTTGCTAGCTGCAGGTAAAAAGGTCATAGATGGGAGAAAGGCCTCGTTATGGAGATGTTCACAGGCAGCACAAATACGCCTTCCTGGGGAGATAACGGGACAGAATAGAAAATTCTCTCTAATTTGTCTATGAAAATTTCAAAAGCTGGTTAACTTAGGACAATTGGGCTCCTATGAAGCAATGAAGTAATTACGTTTGTCGAGTGGTGTGTTAGTAAGTACATAAGACTGTTGAGAAGATTGTCTGACACAGCACTTTGGTTAAGGTTGAAGTTGAAAAAGACTACGTTGTGTTTGAGGACCTTGTAGCCCACTGAGGGTGGATTGATTTCTGGGTGCAACTTCGGGTTGTGCCCGACTCTGTCAATAGCAGGGACATAGCTCTAATTGAGTGCTTATCTTGGTGTGGTTGCCGCTGATGGTGAGTCCAGAGGGAAATACATGAAGTGTACACTAATGACAAAAAGACCCTACATCCCCCCGTGACAAGTGTAACCAAAGAAAAGTAAAAAGAAAAAGAGTGAGATCCCAGAGAACAGCAGTATTTATTGTTGAATGTGTGTGTGTGTGTGTGTGAGGCATGACGTGCTGCGCCTGTTGTATTGTTGTGTTGATGACGAAGTGCTGTGAGTGTTGTTATGTTATGCGCTTTGAATTACGTTGATATTGATGTGATGTTATCATGCTGTGTGAACTGTGTGCTGTGGTAGCTGTTAATGTGCTGCTATGATGCTGCTGCTGATGCTCTGCTGATATGTTTATTTTTGATTGCTTCTGTGCAAAGGAATAACTGTAGGTTTATTTGTGGAAAGTCGAGGTTAAAAACAAATCATTGCCTAACGCTGAAGTTAAGAACAAATCAACACCAAAATTGTTAGAAGATGCTAAAGTTAACGATTCAACACATAGAGAACGAGCAGAGTCTAGTAAACAGACAGAGACAACATCAGCACAATGTGACAAGTGGTTTCCCTTATTAAAGCCTGCTGGATTTGTGGGAAGACAAAAGAAATGGTGTTATGTGATGCCTTCCACGGCACTCTTGTGTGAACGGACAAGGGGTGACTGGCCATATGAATGAGTTTTTGATGGAAATAAAATACTGTTGGCAGAGAAAATGTGTGACCCTAGTGAAGGAAATCCAGTCTGGGATTTCCAGTACGTCAGAGAGTGTGCGGCAGCGTGGAAAGAGATGGCTTCCAAGAGAGAGGAAAAGTGTTTAACGCGAGTGGAAAAGCATTAGTATGCTACTCAGCATATGACAGTGTGTCCGAAGAATTGAGGGACATGATAGAAAGCGTCAGGGAAAGCAACCCCTGAAAAGTTGTTATTGTTACTGAGTAGTGTTCAACTCCCAGTCAGCCAGAAATGAACGTCTGCGAGGAAAAAGCTACAGATAATGAGGATGGTCATGTTTCTCTCTACCCAAAACTCCCAACTGATAAACACACAAAAGAGCAAAATGCTGTGCAAAACAGACTGTAGATGATTTTATTCTTCTTGTAATAACTGCACTAACACAGCAAAAGAGATCTAAACAAGATGACAGTCAGGAAGCTTCTGGCTCAGCTGCAAGTGAGCAAGCCAGGACACCCAAAGTGGGGAGCTGAGAGACGCAGAACACACAGAGGAAGATGTCTTTGCACACATGCCTCGGCTAAAGACGCAGCCGACTACAATAGCGGTGCTACTATTTCAGCTGTAAAAGCTAAGGAGCAAGTGTGTACACCAACTTCTGAACGTGTTATGGTAGGAGTGTCAGGCGTTCCTATTGTAGAGCCAATGTCTAAAACATCTAATGTTGTAGTGTAAGGGTCAGATATACAGCATTCTTTTCTGAGAAAAGCCCAGTCAACTTGATGGGGCGAGATTTGTTATGTAAATTACATGGTACTATTCATTGTACCCCAGATGGATTGTATTCAACGCTTCCTGATAACAGAGCATTACAAGCTTTTTCAATTTTTACAGTCCACCAGTGATGTTCTGTGCTGCAGGACATTGCCAAATATTGATATGACAAACATATTCACTGTTTCAAAGATAATATTAAAAGGCCTCCTTATGGGGACGGTCGTAGACAGTACAAATACGCCTTGCTGGGGGAGATAACATGTCAGAATTGGATGGCATTACGTTGTGTAACATTGTCAATGTCGATCCGTTTTCTCCCTGGCCAAGCTTCAGTAAATACGTCTGCTTTGAAATGGCTCGCCGACTTTTAATGGTCACGTCAACTGAGAGGTTTTCCATCACACATGTCCTCCTTCCTCGCTCTCTCTCTGTCTTCTTCCTATCTGTTTCTCCCCACATCCCTTCCTCCATCTTTTTGCTTTCCCTGTATCTCATGTCCCAGTGTTGCTTCACAGATCCATCTGTCTGTGGCACTGCCTGTCTGCACGGCTTTTTTCGCTACTTGGGTTTAGCTATCTCAGAGAGGCAGAGGTACCCCTGCTTTTCCAACACATGTTTTTACCCTCCTTTCTCCCTCTCTTTCTCTTTCTTTCCTTCGCTCTCCACAGCCCCCCTCCCCCCTTTTCTCTGTTTCTCTTGGGAGTGTGTGTTATGAAAAGCAATAGCTGACTACCTGAAAATAATAAGCAGCATCTTTTGAAGTCTGCGATGGCTGTTTGACGTCTCTGTGGTGTTTTATGCAGATACTGCCTCCATTTGTGACGGGGATAAACAAAAGTTTAAACTTATTTTAAGGTCAGTCACTGTGTGTGTATGTGTGTGTGTGGCAAGTCAACCCTTCAGGGTCCACAGTGGCCTTCTGTCTCTTTGCCAATCATATCAGTTAGGAGTGTTCTGATAACCTTATCTCTGCCTGAGCTCTGCATGGCCATAGGGCTGCTCCCCCAACACACACACACGCACTTTTACACATCGCAAATGAAAGAGGCTAGAGAGCAGATAGGGATCGATGCCGCTAAATCAAGGACATGCACTATGCTGCTTCTGTCTGTCTCTCCGTGGCTCTTATCTATAATGGAAAAGCCATACATTTACAGCTACCTGCCTACCTTATGGTCACGCTCAATCACAACATGAAATACTGCTGCAAAGTGTTGCAGCTGGAAAGAGCGCAGAGATAAAGATTTTGGTGTTCAACTTGCAAAGTATTGTCCACCTTTACAATAGGTGGACTGAGAGAGGGGGGAAATGAGACAGATGAAGAGGACAGTGCAGTGGTTTTGCCACCAGACTGTTTCAGAGTAATTGAAAAACAGTATGAAAATCACAGAAGAACAGATCTAAACACTCTGCTCAGTGTTTCAAAGACACAGTTTGTCCTCTTTTGCTATCTCAGTATAGAGGGCTGCAATGGGATTGGGATCTTGCAGGTCTATAGGACCCAACACAAATAGAGCGAGAGTGGGGATATATTTACTGTATTGTGTGGAGGGGTGGTTGGTCTGCATTATCATTGGATAAACATGGGATGTATTTTTATATGACAATATGTTGTTTGGCTTTATTATTATTTGGATATTTTGGCATGAAAATGCATCACCTTCCATATTCCATCCACATCATAGAAATGGGGAACAGCATCCATAACCTCTTTTGGTTTTTGTTTGCTCTTCCATAATTTCCCAATTCGGAATGCCAAATTCCCCTTGTACTGTGGTCCTTATCATTGCTATCTCTGATGGTGACCTGGGGAGGAGGTAGACTGTCATGGACGAGCCCGCATTGCTGGACCAGGCTGAAATACTTGGAAAGTGATGAGAATACATTCTTGCGTAAATCCCACTTTATGAGAGAGCAAAATTCTGTACAGTCTGTTGCAGGTAAGAATGACTTTTTTCAGTGAGATCTTTTGTATTTCATGTTATTTGGTACAAAGGTAATTGTTTCGCAATTATTAACGAGCTGTGAAATCCTGTGAGCACAACAGTTTCCTTTCTTTTGTCTTCTTTTTGTTTCAGGGCTTTCACAGCATTTGTTGTACCAAAATGCTTGCCTGTGTTGGGCCAGGTAAATGTGTTGTTTGGCCATTCTTTTTTCTCATTGTCAAATTTTTTTTAGATGCTCTACTGCTTGAAAAGGTTTTTAATATGATCAGTTGGCACATTCCGTTGCTTACATGCGTTCTAACAAAAGTGCTTTGGCCTCTGGCAGCAATCATGATTGCAAATCTCCCTCCCTCTGTGTCACCTGCACGGATTGGGCGCTCTCCTTCCACTCCGCTTCCAGCGCAGTCCTGGAAGGATGGTAGACAGCTGCCCTGATAAGAAGTGGTCTGACTAATATCCTAAGTACTGCGACTAATTGGGCTATTGGCGGCTCCTTTAGTTCAAACCGCATGCCTGACTCCTGCAATGATTTAATGATCATACATGTAAAACATTATACTACTACAACCTTAACTGGGTCATGACATACTTATTTTCTGGGCAAATAGAAGTATGAAACAATAGAAATATGGTCTCTGCTTTTATCTCTGAGCACACAAATTCAGTCAAAGTCCACTAAAATCCATCAGAGTGCTGTTACAGAGGAACTATGTTTCATGTATATATGTAATACCTGGTGTTGATATTTTCATACTGTAGTCAGCCTAAACTCAGATTACAAGAAGTCGCCCCTCCAGAGGACTGAGGGAAGGTTCTAATATGGGCAATGTAATTTCAAACTGTTAAATACAATTTTCATTGCTCAGCACTGAACAAGAGTCCCTCTAAATTTGGTTGAGAGAGACATGAGGCGGTGAAGGACAAGTTAACAGAGATGCAAAAGTTACTGTTAGACGACATTTAATTTGCATGTCTAGTTCTTACTGGAATCACTACACTCCACTTTTACTTACTTTTTTTCATGAGCTACTTGTTCCAAATACTGAAGTTCCAGATGTACTATAAAGACCATTAGCTTCAAAATAGTGATATGATATGCTTATAGGTGTAACTGTTGGACTCTCCTGCATTTGACACAATGCAACATCCCTCAGTGATGTAAGACACCATCTCACAGAGAGCACCTTAACCAGACAATAGCCAAAAGTTTCTTTTTGCTGTTATAGGATTAATGTTATTTTCCTCCGGATGATATAATCTGCTCCCAGAGTTCGTCATTTTAACCAGTGACCGAAAATGAGAATGGAATGTTTTATACATTGTTTTTTGCTACTAAAAGGATGAGGAGAGAAAAAGATTCATTAGTATTATAACGTAACAAATCCT
>JAVQJF010010089.1:0-21102 GCA_036023855.1 Gadopsis marmoratus | reverse complement strand
CTTGTTGGAGGCTAGTAATTTTTTTAATTTCCTTTTTTAACCAAACCCCCCCTTAACCCCCCCCCCCCCCCCACACCCCCTCGTTGTGGTGTCACTCTGGAGCTCCAGCTGCTGATTGTCCAAACGCAATTCTTGTCACATTTCAAATCCAACCCGAGAATTGTGCCTGGACATCTGTTGCTGGACGCTGCTGCTCTTCACGTGACGCGGGGCCGCCTGCCGTCCGTCCTCCGGCCGCTTTCGGGCCCGCGGGCCTCCAGTTGACCCCAGTCAGAGGGCTGCTGTTGCTGTTGTTCAATCCACGAACTTTAGCTGGACGATGAAGTGCAGCAGAAACTGTTCCTGCAGATTCAGTTTCACTCCCGCCCCCCCCCCAGAGACAAACACAGACGAGGAGAAGAAGAAAGTGATAACGAAGTATTTGTAGTATTTGTAGTATTTGTACACGCCGGGACAGTTTCTCGGTACCAGCTGAGAAGGTTACTGTCGCTCCGCCGCTGAGCTTTTGTTGCCGCCTTTTGTTGCCGTTTTTTTTTTTTGGGGGGGGGGGGATTATAATTTGCATAATTCTTCAGGAATGTATCATTTTAATTTGGTTTAACGCGCCGTGACCTCTTCCAGGCCCTTTGCCCTCCCGACGCCGATGGAGACGGAATTCGTTTGTACTGTTGGTGAATAATAATAAAGAATGAATCATCTTTGGAAGCATCAGATTAATTTATTTTTTAATTGTTCCATGTTTTTCTTTCTTCTTCTTCTTCTTCTTCTTCTGCTGCTGCTGCTGTTCGCTCTTTTTTCTTTTTTAATCCCAGAAATCTCTTCTTTTTATTGGAATCTTATTTGTCAGTGCAGAAGTTGTTGTTTTTTTGTTTTGTTTTTTTCTCTCCCTAGAAATTCTTTTTGGTGGTCCGAAGGCCTCGCGTGGCTTCTGTCGTCGCAAACCCAAAATATGCACACACATCAAAAAGAAAAGGTGGTGTTTCTGCTTTATTGCCTTTTTATTTCACGAGAGACGTTTGGATGAAAAGCAGCGTTTTATCTAATTTTTGGTTAAATGTTTTTTGAATAAAAAATTGAGCTTCAGTCCAAACAGCTGGACTCCAAATCTCCACCAGGGTGAAAACTGATATTAACAGAACGATTGATGTAAACAAACAAAAATCTTCTGCAGAACGAGACTGTTTTTTCTTTTTAAATTCTCCTCAGTTTTGGGTGAAACTATTTTCGGCAGGTTGCACGTTTGATTTCTGTGTTTTATAAAATTCTCCTGCCAACATGTGAAACTGTGACTCTGCAGCAGGAAAACCAAACCCCCACTCTGACTTTGCCCCCCTTGGGTTTTGGGACAGGGGTCTGTTTGATTTTCACACCACAGCATCACCCCGGTTCGGATGCGTCGGGCCTCCTCGGGCTAATTTTGCTGCTGTAATCCGCATCTCAGCGTGCGGCCCGGCAGCTCAGCTCAGCATCAGGACGGTGGATTAAAAAGTGTCCAAACTCCACCACCCAAGTTGGGGGGGAAAACGCACGCAGGTCGGCAGTTGACCGAGTGCCACTGAACGCACCATCATAACAGAGGGTTAACACTGAGGGGGGGGGGACCCTCCTCAGCTCATGAGTTGATACTTTAAATATATTTTTCTACAAAACTCAAAAGCTGCCAGATGTTAAATCTTGTGTGAACACGAAGCCAAACAAGAACTTTCCCTGAACAGAATAAAGTCTGGAACCAGCTGATCAAAGTTAACGTTAACTTTCGGGCCACAAACAGCTTCAGGGTGTCAAATCCAGCTCGAAATGTTCAACAAAGTGTCCTGCAACAAAATCTAATTGCTTAAAGTCTTAATTTCAGGACTTAAGACCAAAATATAAATCTGTAAAAAACAAAACATGTGAAAAATATTATTGCTATTTGGTTTGGCCTCAGTAGCTCAAAACGTTATTGTCAAAGTCAAATCTGCTCTCCGGCCTTCGTCACCGGAGAACCAGTTGAACCAAAAGTGTTACTCCACACCTGAACATTGAAAAATGACCCAAACGTCTGACAACATCATCATCATCATCATCATCATCATCATCCTCAGGTTGACTCCTCCTGGGGGCCCTGAGCCGCAGGTTGGGAACCACTGTCTGTCTTAGTGCATTCCGTTTAGTCCTCAACAATCTTTAAAAGCTTCCAATAAATTCATATTTAAAAACCCAAAAGTTGTTATTTGAAATGGTAAAAGTAAGAGAAGGTTTTTCCCGAGGAGCCTGTGGATGTTTGCAGCACAGCGGATGTGACTGTCTTTATTTTGTTGCCGATAAAAGATTCAACAAGTGAACACATGTTGGATATCTGAGCCGCGGGACCCAGATCTGGAACCAGACTCGGTTTGAGCTCCCTGCTGCTGCTGTGGCGGGAGCAGCGAGGGTCACTTCAGGTGCACTCGCTTGGAATTGATCAGCATCGACAGAGATATGGACGACGGAGGCACCTTGAGGAAACAATTAGGAGAGCGGTGTAATGATCAGAGGGATCGTTGCAGCCGTTTAGCCCGGCTGGCGTCTGCTGGCGTCTGCTGATGAGCTGCAGGCTGAGCTTTGGTCAAAGTGTGTGACTCTGTTTATTTTAAACGTGACGTGTAACGTGACCTCAGCTCCTCCTCCCGCCGCTTGGTTCCGTCGCCACAATGTCCGTTTCCTTCTGAATCCATCTTTTCCATCTTCTCTGTCATTTAAGGTCCCACGAAACCTCTGCAGGTCAAAATCAACAGTTTCGGAGCACGTTTGGCTGCTCCAGGGTCTGTTCCAGGAACATCTCTGTCTTCGTGTCCATGTTTCGTCAGAGGTGTTTGTTTCCACGTGTGTGTGTGGGGGGGGGGGGAAGGGGGGAAGGGGGGGGGTGGCTAAAGATAAATGTGACCACGAACGTTGATGCAGAGTTAAAATGTTTGAAAGCACTTCCTCTTCCGGGTTTCGGCCTACATGTAGGACGCAGCTCTCGTTCTGCTGTGATCTGCTCCGGGTCACTCACTTCCTCCTTCATGCCCCGACCACCCCATCCTCCTCCTCCTCCTCCCACCCAGCACCTCCACAGTCACATGACCCGGGCTGTGTCATCACTGTGACACACACACACACATACCGCCGCAGAGTTTAAGGCAGGGAGGATAGAGAAGGAGATGAAGGGAGGGGACCGGATGTGGGCGAAGGAGGAGGAGGAGGAGGAGGAGGAGGAGGAGGCGGCGTGGGAGCAGCACAGGGGTGACGTCACATCACGACCTCCCTCCTTCCCATCACACACACTCACTCCAGCAGCAGCATCATCTCGCAGGCGTCTGAGAAACGTGCGAGAATGTTGAAGGTCCGTCTCTGGAAATGACCTCCTGAGACTCCACGAAGACGCGTGACGTCTTTTTCTTTTTTTGAGTAACGGGCGAAAGAGGCTGTCCGTACGTGCAAATGTGTGTGTGTGTGTGTGTGTATCCAGAATTCACGTGCACCACCCACAGTCTGCCGTGTCGGCTGTTCTCAGGTGCAGTTGGGAGGCGAATCGCCACGGAGTGCTAGCCGGCTGACACGGGTCCATTTTTTATTTTTTATTTGGGGGGGGGGGACTGCAGATGTCCATATGATGTGGCACTCCCCCTTCTCTGACCCCCCAACACATCATCACCACCTCCTGTAACATGTCGCAGGCCGCTCTGTTCGCCAGCCAGTTTGTTCTGCTGCGACGACCAACAACAGGCGGCCATGTTTGACAAATGTTTAAGTTCGTATGTGACTTAAACGTGTGCAAGTTTTTGGCATCGCCATCTGTTCCTCGCTTTTTCCACCGGCTTGAGACGTCCAGGACGACCATCTTCACCCCCCCCACACAATCATCACCCTTTTTATTGGTACCAACCCCCCCCCCTACACACACACACACACACACACACTGCACCACTGTTCAGCCCCAGCTGCAGACGTTACAGCTGCACCTACATCACCGCCTCCTCCCGGCCAATCAGCAGCTTTGTTTATTTTAAGCAACACTTCCTGCCTGGCCGGAGGCGGACATGTTGGGTTCTTTTGCTGTATGGTTCGTTTTTCTTGTGGCGTCTCCGTTGTCGTCCACGATTCCTGTCAGAAGGAGCCGAGGCGCTTTAATAAACAGGCCTGAGAAGTTCTGTTTGCAGCGTGGAGACAAAAGTCCGCAAATCAACTGGCTGCAAATGCAGAAGTCACTTCTTTCTGATTGGCTCATCGTCTGAGACTGAGAGGCCGAACCGCACTTCCTTCGTAATGTTCACCTCTGCCAGTTTCTCAGACCTCAAACGTCTCCGGCCTTTTCCAGTGTGCAGGTGAAGCATCGACGCGACAATTAAAGGTAGAAGTTCAGAAACGTTCAGTTTGTCTGAAGCAGCAAAGATCCAATATTCCAATGTCTATTTTGGTTTCGAGAAGCCGACCCTTTAAGTCTGTTAAAGCAAGACGATGTAAACCGTCCATATTATATCTTCTTCTCTTCTCATTCTTTTATTCGACGTGGACATGAAGACGTTGTGTCCACAGCGGTGACGTTTATTTCAGATGCTTCTGGGACCAGGACTTGTCTCAGGTGCAGCAGTCTGATTCCAGGTGTTGACACTCAGTTACCTCTTTGTCAGACGTTTTCTCGTTTCCAGAAAAGAAAGTCTCAATTTCAGTCTATACATGTAACGGACAATATATCACAGCTTGGATCGTAGCACCACTAAAGACACCCAAGTCTTAAACTCAGTAATATTTCTGGATTCAAGCAAATCAAATCAAATGAAGGGAAAATAAAATTACATAAACCCCAATTACAGATGTAGTCATGTGTAAAAGCTTTAAAGCAGCTTTTACACAATAACAGTGGGAGAATTTACAAAAGAAACAAAGCATGTAACAGAAGTGTTACATGAATAAATAAATTGTAAAGTTTTGTCAGGTGAGATGAAACCTCCTGTGCACTTTTCCCAAAAGACTCCATTGTATTAATGTACAGAGACAGAAACGTGATGGGCAAATTAGAAAGACGGGAAAAGATAAATTCCAGTTAAATTTGTGCAAAAATGCTGCAAATGTTCTTCCCGTTCAGTCGGATTATACTTCCTTTATGTGCTACTTTAATTAGACTACAGTGGATTAAACTACACTGGAGGGGAGTTTTGGGCTCATGACTTTCCAAACATGGGTGAACTAATTCCTACATGTACAAGCATGCTTTTAAATAAAAACGGCCTTAAACTCTGTCTACGTTTTGAGAATCGAACTCTGAGGTTGTGATTCCTGTGGGGGGGGGGGGTCAGAAAGCTGTGCAGAGCAGCTGCAGAGTTGCAGCTTCTCGTCTCTTTCAGCATTATTACCATAATTTGTGGTGGGAAAGGAATCGCTCATCAATCAGAAGTGTTGGGAAAGTGACCACGCCAAAGACCCGGGGCCGCTGTTTGAGCAGCGGGCTCACAGGGGTCAGCCGGGGGAGCTGCACGCGCGCGTGCGTGCGTGTTTTGTCATTAATCACCCCCAGGTTTGCAGCGTGTGAGAGGCGTCACAGCCTTTATCCTCCCCTGCTCTTCATCCTCCTCCTCCTCCTTCACGGCCGGTGGCCTTCGCACCCCATCTGACCACCGCGCAGAGGCCAAGGTCAACCTGAACCCCCCCCACCCGCCACCATCTCATCTCCCATCAGCCCTCTCCAGGAGTCACCCTTCACACACACACTCATCCTCGCCTCACATTCCCCCGCCGCGTCCCCTTTGTTCACCTGTTGTCCCGGAGACTCGATTGCCACTGAGACCACCCCTCCACTGTGTAGCATGGCTGTGTGTGTGTGTGTGTTGTGTGTGGCAGAGGTCAGGGGTCAGGACAGAAGCTAAAACAGCAGATAATCCCACAGACCGCTGGTCAGGCCACGTCAGAAAGTAACGTACACCCACAGCACAATATGTTGTAACGTAACATCACACACACACGCATAACGTAACGCACCAGAGCTGTCACTTTAGATTTTGGCATTTCAAGTAGCGGTCAAACTTAATTAAATGAAATGCCCTGTCAGTAAAGTACGCTGTTATCTTTGTTAATACAAAATGGAGAAAAACAGCTAAAGCGTGTAACCGAGATATCTGAGAAATAAACGTTTGTAAGTCATTTGAAATTAGCAACACAGATGGAAAGTCATGGATAAAGTGACGATGCTAACATGCTAACCTTAAGCAGGTATAATGTTTACAATGTTCATCGTCTTAGTTTAGCACGTTAGCATGCTAACATTTGCTGACTGGCACCAAGCTGAAAGTACAGGGTGATGGGAATGTAAATAGCTGTACAGGTATTTGTAGTATTTTCCCTGATGATGGCGCTAGAGGAAAAGTCAGAGGATCACCAAAGTTATTACAATTTATCCTGAAGGGAACATGAACGTCTGAACCAAATTTCATGGTAATCCTTCCAATAGCTGCTGACATATTCCTGTCTGGACCAAAGCGCCGGAGTGACCGACCAACCAACCACGCCAGCCCAGGAGCCACGCTGCTAGCATGGCTAAAAACACCACCGTGTTACAACCAGTGGGGACACTGTACAGAAACTGTTGTTCGCCAAGTAGTAGTTCCACCACTTTAACATTTCTGCTCATTTAGAGATTAAACCAACAAAGTATATAACATGCTAATTATTAGTGAGCTTTAGAAATTAGCTGCATCCCTCCCCGCGTCCAGTCTGTATGCTAAGCTAATCGCCGTGCAGCTGCAGCTTTGAGACACCAAACTTCTCCTCTGGGAAACAATGCGTGATGTCCAAAGTGATGCATAAATTGCGGCTTCTGGATGGACTTTTCTATTTGGCTTCAATCAGCCTCTGTGTTTGTCTTTGGTTTGTTCTGGTGACTTCAGTTTATTTCAGATGATAGAAAAAGAATAAAGTATACAATCGTCATCAAACATCTCCTGAAATGCAAGTTTATAAACTAGAATTGTGAAACGCAATAAACATTTTATATAACAGCAAAATGAAAAGTGGCAACGTTTTGGCTTTTGTCTGTCGTGGGTACAAAGCTCTTTAAGCCACCTGCATGATCCTCCTTGTTGTCGGTTTACCAGACCCTGACACTCCCTCCAACACCCCGTCCCATCACCTACCTGCCCCTCATTCCCCTAATCAGCTCCTCCAGCATACTGGAAAAAATTAAGGGACCGCTCCAAGTTTTCCAACGTTCATTTTACTCAAACACATAGCTATAAAAAGTAAAACCAGAGAACTGATCATTTTGCTGCCGCTCCCCTCACCTCCCTGTGAGATGGTCTAGTGTGAGTTCCTGAGCATCCAGCCTGGTTTCTGTCTTTTCCTACACTCCACGTGCTTTATTAGCCTGTTTGGACTGACCAGCTGTTTTTTAACTACTGACACAGTAAAACCAAATCCAGCCTTCCCGCCCACTGATGCATCTGAGTCTGTTTCCTGCAAAACTGACACCCGATGATGTTCCGTTTAGGCAAACACAAGATTTAAACAGCGACGTGACGCTTTAGACACTTTTTCAAGGCTCAACTAAAACCATGAATTGTCTTAGCCAGATGTTTTCGGAGGCTAACACCTAACCAACACATAGTTCTGTAAATGTAAATGTAAGGCGTGTTGCTGATAACCAGTTGCATTCTTAACATATGCTGGAAAGGTCTTAAAAGGTCTGGAATTTAACTTCAGGATTCCTGCATACACCCTGTAAATGCAATGCTGTGTTATGCTAAAGGCCTCTGCACACACTAGTTTGTTTAAAAAAAAAAAAACGGGACACTTCCTCCTTCTGGGGTGCGAACACACCTTCTGGCTGCTGAGCGTTCGCTGTGGTCGTCCCCTCCGTCCTGCTGGGGGACGGCCGGCTGCAGGAATGCATGCGAGGCGAGAGCTGGGCACGTCCCAACCGTCCCAAATGACTGCACACACAAAAAAGGATTTAACTCTTTGTCACAATTGTCCCCTCACACTCTGGCCTGCAAGAAAGGAAAAACAGCACAGGACTCCCTAAACCAACCCCCCCCCCCCCCACCACCCACAACCCTGACCCACCCCCTCATTGTATACACCCCCCTCCTCCACCCGCCCCTACCTTTCTCCTGACCCCAGCCGCGTGCATAAAAGACCCATCAGAAGTATCGCTGGCCACATTTACAAGTGAAAGAGGCCCAATAATGGAGCGGTTAGGGAGAAGAATAAGGAGACAGAGGGGCACTCACAGATGTGGAGGTGGGGGGAGGTGGGGGGGGGGAGCAACGTCCCATTGTTGCCCCCACCCACCCCCGATGGAGGAGAGGAAGGAAGAAGGGAGGGCTGGGAAGGTGTGAGGAGGTAAAATAGGAGGTGAAAGTGGCTTTTTACACCCCGATTTGGGACGGGAAGGAGCAACAGGGAAGGAGGAAAGACGGGGGGGGAGGAAGAGGAAAATTTAGATGAAGAAGTAGAGGAGGAGACAATGAAGGGAAAAAATAAAGTGAAAGGGAGGCAGAAGGACAAGAGTAGAACTTCTCTCTCTGGTCCAGCTGTTCTGCAGGGAGCGTGTGAAAACAGGCCCAGAGGTCATAAGAGGTGTGTATCAGTGTGTGTGTGCGCGGTGGTCATCCTGGCAGTGTTGTGTGTGTGTGTGTGTGTGTGTGTGTGTCTCATTGTGCAGCAGGATGGAGATGGCGATACAGCAGCTGGGGTGAAGAGGCCTCTGTAAGCCGACCTTTGAACCCCTCGCTCTTCCTCGCTCTGCCTGCGTGGTGGTGCGTGGGTTGGAGGGCGGGGGGTTAATGAAGTCATCACGGCAGGATCACGGCGAGACGTGGCACATATATAGGAGGCAGCAGGGTGCCGTCAGAGGACGGCGTGGAACAGGGCCGGTCACCTCCAGCAGGTCGACGGGGCCGGTGAAGCTTGGCAGGAACTTAAAAGAGGTTTTGATGCTGAGCGACAAACCTTCATTTTAAAAGGAGCAAAGCAGTGCGGCCGTTTTCTCTCCTTTTTTAATCAAACGGCAAAGAGGTGACAGGAAATGACGAGCGGCGTCACAACGCGGCCAGCGTCTCAAACCTCCGGGCCAAATCCTGCACACTGAAGATTTCATTTGTATAAACTTCACTCCACTTAAAAGCTTTGTCCAGAGGCTCGTCAGCTAACGGAACGTAAAGTAACTCAGTGTAAAATGTACGAACGTAACATTACATCCAATTTGCACTTTTGTGTAAAAGAGTATAAAGTAACTAATGTAAATGAGTTATATGCTTTATGGTCGGCTCTTCATTTATATCCAGATGAATTATTTATTTTCAGTCAAATCAATGGCCCGTGACAGATAACCGATTTGTTCCATAGTGGAGGTTAAGAGTCAAGAGCCTTTCTTAACACCTGTTCACTTCCTTTAGTAAGTAATCACAGTAATATAAAATACTTTAACGGTGACGCGTTCACTTACTGTTGAACGTGCTGAAGTGCATTTAAACTCTGATGCGAGGTCCCGCTCAGCTGCAGGAAACGCAGCCAACCAACTGCAGTCAGTGACGTTTTGAAATGAAAGTGAGCTGCTGTTGTGTCACGTTTTCTGCCAGCGCCTCCATGTTTTACCTTGCTGTCACATAAGCTGCTGTGTTGAGTTAACAGACACCAAAACGCCACTCTAAGTGAGAGGAAACATGCGATCCCACGCCTCTACAGTTGGCGGCGGTAGCGTGTTGCAACGTGCCAAGAAATAAGAAGTCGTCGCTGTAAACGATGCAGCTTTCAAAATCTTTAAAAATAAATAAAGGATTTACAGACGTTTGGAGTCGGCGCTGAGAAGAACTACATCCAGCCGCCATTTAATACAATGATGGTTTACAAGCACGAATTAGTTGTAAACTCTTCAAACTCGTGGAAATATTTCTGCATTTAAAGGACGAAGTGTGTCAGATGCGTACAGACGTCTCTCCACACTCTGCCTCCAGCTCAGAGTCATAAATCAGGTCCATTTGATCCTCCATGACAGTAAAGTGCACTTTGAGTTTAAACACACAGGCGATACCGTTTTTACATTACAGAAACTAAATATGACATTTTCTTTTTACAGAACTCACTCGTGTGAGATGACGAGCATGAAAAGGCACCGAGCTGCAGGTGAACGCTGCTTCGCAAAGTCAAGTCTTTACTGCCCCCTGCTGGCAGAACCGGTGATGTGCTGCAGAAGTAAGCCATCGACCCTGTTGGTACAGCAGCAAAGTGACAAATGTTTTCAAGTAAAATCCAGCTCCTGCTTCTGATTTCTTCCTCCATTAAAAACTAAATAAATAAAAGATAAAAACACACATGGCACTCTTCAGACAGTTCAGCTTGAGGACCCAATACAGCCTTCTGGACGAAAGATACATTTTCAACATGTCTGATGCTGTAATGCTGATTATTTAGAGGATTTACAAGTCATTTCAGTGACAACAGAGTTCTTATTCTAACTTGAATTGTTGTATATTGTTAGATTTGGTTCAGCACTGATGCCGGCAGGAGCCAAAACATCGGCCAAACATTTCCTGCTTACGGCTCTGCTGCATTTCTTGAATTTGTCAACCGTATATGGGATTAAAATCACAACCACTCAAATGTATTGTAAATCAGCTAAAATACAATTTCCCCAAACATTCTGGAGATTAACGGTTGAGATCGGCTCCCCGTTGAACTGCTGCATGCAGGAACTCTTTGCAACACTCAGAAGAATCAAAATCAACAAATCTTTTATGAGACCGTCGATCCCTTTTTTAGTAAAAGTCCCAAAAAGAAAAAAAGAAACAGTGAAGACAAAACGGAGAGTCTGCATCAGTGAGGAAAGAGGCGGAGCTCCTTCCCACTGCTGCCGGCCGGCTAACAGGTAACCAAGGCCCCCGAACCTCCAGCTGGTCCAGGTGGCCCTACCTGCTGTGGGCTGCCCAGAGTGAAAGGATAAATAAATAGACTTGAAACCAACTCCAGAGCTCATCAATTGATGGTCGAGTTGGGTTTGAGGTAGAGCGCAGCGTGACTCCTGGCTTAGACAGAAACTCTGCATCGAGAGCACAAAGTTGCTTTGAATTCGGGGGGCTGCGAGTTCAATTCCCCTCGATTCCAAGTGCAGGAGGCACCTGTGACTCCAGAGATGCTGCTCCAACCTCTCTCCATGCGGGAGAGCAGATTCTTTTCACGGACTCACCTCAGGATGAGTTTCACTTTCAGTCCTTTTAAAATACAAACCAGTGTCTGCGCGTCTGTCCGTCCGGGCTCACAGGAAGAGGTTGATCTTAGCGGGGACAGACTTACAGCCGGTAGAGGAGAAGTACTGTCCCTGGACGGGAGTGTAGATCATGTAGCCCCCTACTGCCTCCACCACGTCACTGCGGCCACAGCTGCCCCGCTGGCAGAGCTGAGCGCGGACGCAGCGCTCCACGTGGCGTCGGCTCAGCGGCAGGAAGGGAACGAAGTGGGCGATGAGCTTCTGCTGGATGATGCTGGACTGGAAGAATCCGCCTGTACAGAGAGAGAGACTCACTTCAGTTCACTAATGGAACAGGCAGTGCGCCGCACGGCAACCTGCTGACAAATCAGCAGCTTGATCCGCTGGACAAAGAGTAGCTGCTTCGTCTCCGTGTCCCACATTTAGCTGGTTGTTGTCCAACACGAATCCAACACCCAAAAGATATTTGTGCTTGTGACATAAGACACAAGAAAAGCAGCACATTTGCTAGCGACCATAACAAACATGTAGCAGCTGAAGCGCATGTCAACATGTGGACTTAAAAACTAGGAAAAGAAAGTGAAAGTGTGTATTAATGGCTGAATATCGTACAGTTAAATTACAAAGGACACATACTTGTGTTGCTGTTATAAACCGTTTGTGCGATGGCTTCCTGCAGGTCGGCCACCGTGATCTCCTCTCTGTCCCGTCCAGCCTGCCGGTTCTCCAGAGCCATTTTGTTAATCACCTCCTCTCCGCCGGTGCTGCGGAAAACGCACACAACACAGGCAGAGTCTGATATTCTCAGCCAGTTCACGCTGCTCTGAGGATGTTGTTTCCTGTAGCGAGGGGGAAGTTTAACGGTACCCACAACCCACTTGAGTCCGTAGATCCTGTGAGACTAGTAGATTGCAGAACCATCAGTCATAATTTTCAGATTTACTTATTTCTTTCATTCCTTATTTCTAATCTTATTACATATTTCCTCTGTTTGCAACTCAGGGTTCGGTGTCCTGCCTGAGGACACGTTGACATGTGGACAGGAGGAGGCGGCATCGAACCGCCAACCGAAACATGGACGATCCCGCTCTACCTCCTGAGACACAGCCAGCCCAAAGTTGTCTGATGGCAGAAGCCTCCAGCGGAAAACGCTACCGTTCAACAACAGACTGTGCTGGCCAATCAGATACTGTGCAACGTGCACTACTGTACCTGGTGAGTCTGGAGATTTTCCAGCCTTGTAAAATCCTTTCTCTGGAGTGTGTGTGTGTGTGTGTGTGTGTGCGTGTGTGTGTGTGTACCTGATGAAGATGTAGATGGCCTTGCGGTAGTTGGTGCGAAACACAACGTGGGACGGACCGAGGAAGGGCTCCAAGACGTCTATGAGTCCCGGAGGCATCTTCTCCATCTCGTCGAAGAAGAAGACGGAGCGGGCGCACTCCGTCAGGTTCCCCTGCACCCAGCTCTTCAGCTCCTCCTGAACAGCAAAAGGTTCATTTCCAGACACATTTAACACGTTCCTTGTCTCGTAAGAACTCAGCTGAAGTGATGAAATCACCATCATCGTTGCCCTACACGGTGACCCCTGGCTTACCTTGTACGCGTTGACCTGGTCAGGTGAGGGGAAGTGCAGCGTGGGAACAAACTGGTGGACGTAGGCGCTGCTCATCGCCGCGCCGTACAGGTGATTTCCCACCATGGAGCTGACCAGCGTCTTCCCTGTCCCAGAGGAGCCATGGAAGGACAGCACCAGGGGCCGCTCGGGGCTTTTATTCTGAAGGAACCTCGCCACTTCCTCTGACACGATGTCCTGGGCCAGGTGTTGTCCGTAAAGGTTCTTGTAGAGATCCCACTCCAGGTCTGGGTGTCAGGGGATAAAGACACCAGTGATGTTGATGTGACCAACCAGCTTCATTGATCCAGGAACTAAAATGGACATTTTGGTTTTTTTTTTTGGACAAGGCACTGCGGCAGAGGACCTTAATTTAGACCCTGGATCCTTCAGCTGAAATGCAGATATGGTTTCTGGTTTCCTGCAAAGTAGGTTAGTAGCTGAACTAACTATATTCCATATATTAAATCATTACAACCCCCCACAGTTTAGAACTTGCAACCAGCAAAACAATGACTTGTTGTACCAGTTAGAACAGCAACAGTGTCAACGAGCTCTTCGATAAAATATGTTTACGTTACTGCTTACTGGACGGACAACTCCACTTTATCATCTTAGCTTAGCTTAGCGTAGTTAAGCTTAGCTAGCCGGCCAACAGGAAGCAGCTAACGCTAGCTAACGTTAGCTGGCGACGACAGCGACACTTATCATCTTACCTTTGATATTCGGCTTAAAGTCGCACTCGCAGCTGTCTGAGATGGAGCAGTACAGTTTCTGAAAGACGCCGCAAACGGGACTAAAAAGGTATAAAAACAACACCGACAGCACGGCCAGCATTTTGGCTGCCTGTTGGCGGACAGAGAAAACGACTGGACCGTCTCCTAACGGCGACCTGGCTGGTTGTAGTTTTTCCGCCTCGAGGACGGCGTCCAGGAGCGCGTAACGGCGGGACAGGGGGGACTACATCTCCCAGAAAGCATCCGGCTTGGGGCGTAGCGCTTTGGACACGTTGGAGGATCACAGTCCAGAAAGAACAAACGCAGCATCTGGAAAAAAGAATACTGGGGAAAAACTTCACCGCTGTACGTGCAGTGTTTTCTTCTAAACATATTCACATTTGAATTTATGTTTTGCAAAACATGTCACGCGGGGCTGGATGTTACATTGGAACTGAATAGAAACGTGGAAAACGGCAGTTTAATTAGCAAGTGATTCAAAACTATTACTCAGAACTTTCATATTTGTAATGAGCTGTATAGAAATAAATCCATAATAGATATTATAAATAACAGAAAATGCCATTTATACAGTAGAGAGTGCTATTAATGTGGAAATGATCTATTAAGCAGCCATGGTGCAATTTATTTCTTTGAGTAATTATAGAAAAATTGACCAGATTCAAACATTACAGTTTTAAATATATATATATAAAAATTGGGCCATGACACACATGACAGTAAGGTGTAATAAAACCGTTCAGGGTGGCAATGCAACCTCTTAAGGATTTAGATATTTGGGTTTCATTCAAACGGAACACGCCGGTGGTCTTTGGTGTGTCCTGGGTCGTGGTGTACTTACTGTGTGCTCCTCCAGATGCAGCTGTGATCACGCCATCTTGCGCCAAAACACAGGTCAGTTTGGGACCACAAATGTCACAACACCTTGGAAGAGCAGTTAAAAAAAAAAAAAAATCCCAAATTTCTTCCAAGCACGTGTGAGAATTCTGCACAGACTTTCTATTACACAACATGCAGCACGAGTCAGCTTTAGCGGAGGCCAACACATGAGCACCGGGCATGTAAATGACCGAAAATAAGACTCGACAGTGAGGTAAACATGTTTATTTATTACATTTCAGATAAATATTAGATGTTAAAAAGGTAGGGTGGAGCTGCACAGCTTTAACAATGTTATTCTGTTATTGGGTTGTACAATATGACATACAGTTTGTAGAGCTGTAGCGTTTAGGAAGGTCCAGCCTTCAGACAGACATGCAAACATTTCATCTACACGGTTTTCATGACAGACAGATATCCCGGGCTTCCTTTTAACGGAAAATGGGTTTTTTTCTTTTTCTGCACAACAAAAGCACAACAGAGTTCACAGTTTGGTTCACAGTGGGGTGTGGAGGGAGTCCTCTGGTAAGAAACCTAAACATTTTAAATAAAAGATGCTGGCAGGATGTGGTCAGCGGTCACTTAAGAATATAGATGATTGTAAATCGGACTGCGATGAGGATGGTAAATGAGAGTACAGTGAGCTTCCAAATGTGCACCAAAGCAACTAATCTGAGGTTTGATTCGATGGCTGTGCAGAGGCCTTTTCATGAACAGCCAAGACAGCTGCCACTGATGTGGAACATTCTGAATGAATTCAGTATTTATTAATCAAACTGGACGTATATTTTCTCTACGGGAAGAACAAACAGCTCTGCTGATAAGAAAGATGTGTTTGCCGAATGTCGATTCACACGTGCTGTTGCTCCGATTGGCTGTAGGTGTGTCCAGTTGCGTCCAGAGGCATTTTGGTCCCGTTGTTAATGCCGCTTGGAAATCGAAATTGAACTGAGTGATTCCAGAATAATTGACATTTGCAAATAGGTCTGGTGATGTCAGGCTACCAGGGGGGCTGAACCTCCACCATGCTGCCTCCAGTGGTTTCATCCAGAAGCTCCTAATTCTTGCCCAACTCTTGACTTTAAGATATAGTATCGTTTATGCAGCAGTTGGGCTCAGCTACAAAGGTACTGAAATACAGGTTAACTATTTAGTGAGAACAGTGAGGAGTAACATCCATCCTGCAGATGTGCTTTAGAGCCACAACAAGCTCCAGAGAACCAGCTGTATCACAGTCTGTTACATTTGGGCAGATTATTGACCGACAGAGGGGGCGTACTGTGAAGTGCGTTTGTGTCTGAAGCCTCCCTGTTTGAAACATCATCATTTTCTCCATTTTTAAGGACCTTCCCGTTGCCCTTGAGCAAGGCGTCACAGCCCCACCTGCTCGCTGTCCAACAGACTGTCATGTAGGAATGAGAACATGACGGGGGGGGGGGGCTCATCCCGGGTGAACAAAGTCATTAAAAACAGGTCCGGGGTCAGCGCGGTCCGACAGGCGGCTCCAGCTTGTTGGACAAGGCGGTCAGCACCTGGTCAAACTTGGCGTACCGCAGAGCCGGGATCTCCTCGGCTCCCCTGCTCCCCCACAGCAGCCTCATCTGGAAGTCAGTCACGAAGAGCTCCAGGACCTCCGCCTGCTCCTGGAAACCTGCAACATCACGGTTGTTTTTTTACTTTAACCTCATTCACACAGACAAAAAAAAATGTTTCCTTCTTCAAAACCTGGGGCGCAATGACAGGACGAAACATTTGGTTAAAAACAAAACATTGTGTGATTAAAAACTAATCATCTACATTACAAGCGACGGGTCATGGCGCCCTCTCCTTTTCCACCAGCGTGGAGCGGCTTCCGTTCCGAGCATCTCGACCAGAAACAAAATGGTTCGGGAGCCAAAGAGTTGGTTCCCCAGCAGGAACCGAACAAGCCGTGTCAAAGGTGGACGGCAGTTAGTGTGGAAGGAAAGATTTAGCAGCTTGACAAGTAAAAGCTGGCTTATTCTCCAACTGTACTTAGCTTTAACCAGATGAAGGAAATATTCTGATAATAGTGTTTCATTCTCGATTTAAAGCCTCTGTGCCAGTGTGTAAAATTATCTTTCAATTTATTCTGGTGGCACAGGTTGTTGCTTGCGTTTTCTTTTCAGCTCATACGTTCTTGTTGTGTGTTGCTGTCTAAAACCACTGGGGGGCGCCAAAGTCAAGGTTTCAAATCCCAGAAATAGTAGCTGGCCTGTCTGTATATGCCTTAGATTTATTTACGTATTTGTTCATGTATTTCTGTACTTGCAGAATGCCATCATTGACTCAGAGTTAAGTTTTAAATCCCACATAAAGAGAGTGACAGCTTCCTTTCATTTAAGAAATATTGCTACGGTACGGCCGTTTCTATCCCGACAAAAACCTGTTCATACGTTTATCTCAAGTGGATTAGATTACTGTAATTCTTCCAAAACAATCAATTGATAAACTTCAATGAATTCAGAACGCTGCTGCCAGGCTTTTAACTAGAGAGAGCCGGTGTCTTCTAGGACTGATTTTAAAGTTCTTTAACTTGTTTACGAGGCTCTTAGTGGTTTGGGAGCGGTCTACGTTATTGAATCTTTGTCCTTTTATAATCTTTCACGGCCTCTTTTAAATATAATCTCTCACACAAAGAAGAAAACTGGCAGCTCAGCCTTTTTTAACTATGGAACTACCTCCACAAGGCTGTAAGAGACGCAAACTCTGTGCACATTTTTAAACCACAACTGAATACTTAGAATATTCATCATTGCTTTTAACTAACTCTTACTCTCTTCCCCTGTCAGGTTTCATCTGATTTTTTTTCGTGACATTTTATTGGTCGTCGTCTTGGTTTTATTGCGCAGTTCCTGCAGTATTTTATTATGCATATTTGATTTATTTTTCGTGTATTGCACTTTGCGCTATGAAAGGTGCTATATAAATGAAAGGTGGGTTTTTATACACATTTAAACAAAAAAAGGTGAAACACTTGTCGTGTGTAATATAAGTGAGCTGTTGTGTTGTGAGTTAATGTAAAATACAAAAACAAATATAAGAAAAGTTCCTTCTTGTTCTTATATTGTGGTGCTTACCTTCAGGATACTGTGCAACCTTCACCGCCTCATATATCAAAACTATGTAAAGTGGCGTATTAGGAAAGTTGGGAGTACTGCAAATTATTCAGTGTCTTTAATCAAACTCTTACTCTAATCTGCTGGTTTTAAGTCAAACAGCTGTCTCTCTCTCTGACCTTGCAGTTTGCTCTCAACGTTGCAGCGGTAGATTCCCCCCAGCTGAGCGATGGTCCTCGCCGCCCCCAGGTGGAACATGACCACGTCCACCCCGACTTCCACCGTCTCCCACGGCTCTGTGCCCTCGCCCACCGCCGTGCTCTTCTCCAGGAGGGACAGGAGGGGGAGGACGTGGGGGAAGGTGGTGTTGGACAGCGGACAGCTTTCTGGAGGACAGACACACAGGCAGGTTAAGGAAGATGTGCTCCACAAATGCACCATCAGGAATCGGCGGAGAAAGACCTCTACCTCTCCCTTCGTTCAGACTCTTCATAAACGGCCTCAGAGTTTTCTCATAGAGAATAGCGCCCTCTGTGTGTCGCTGCCGTAACGCTGCCCAGGTCTGCTCCAGACGGGACACCTGAGAAACAGAAAAATGTCACCATTAAAACCCAGTGGTAATGGGTTCCTGATCCAGGGGCCGGGGCCAGAGTGGTGGCCTGGGGTGGCACGGGTCCCCATAGCAGCGATTTATTGATACTTCCTCGATCGATAAAGGAAAGAATACCCCAAAAAGATCAGTGAAACTCCAGTGTGTGTGATGCATGTTTACCTGCGGCAGCTCTAATGCTCTCATGACGGCAGCGAAGCCGAACATGTTGCCCATGGTGCTCTTGAGCTCAGCGGCGATTTGGATGATTTTATGCAGCAGGCCGGCCCTCTCCTCAGTCGTCCCTGTGCAGCCCAACACATCCACAGCCAACGTGGTCGCCATGGCGTGGAACCTGCAGGACAGTGGAGCGACGATGATGATATCATATCAGCCCTGTGTCACCAGCGAGGATGACACCTGTGCTTTAGGAGGTAAATCATAATCTTCTCTCAAAAGGAAAGTCAGCCACAGTAGCAGAACTGTTCAAAGTAACATGCTATCATGAGCACACAGGGCGCTACACTGCGAGCATTTCTGAGTTCTGACACCTAATGAGGTGCTCAGAAACCCACGAACGCTACACTCTCTTGTGTGTGTACCTAGAAATGCACCTGGGCAGTGCACAAAACAGGCGGCAGGTTTCTGGGTGTTTTGCCCGCACTGACTGTCGCTTTTACTGCATAAAATCACAGACGACACCGGGACGTTAATTCGTTGAGTAAGTAGGTCAACAAAGGATTCAAATGAAAGTTGGCAGCTCCATGCAGGCCCCTTTCTGCACTCGGCCAAAGATCAGTTTTTCTGTTAAAACCAAACTACTGGTTGGACGTGGTTGCCTGAACATTCGGAGGGGGGCTGACGGTGTCATCGGTTTCTGAATGCTTACTCACCTCTCCAGCAGGTCCAGTCTCAACTGTTGGCCATGTGGCAACGTGAGCAGCTCCATCCCAGAACTGACTCCCATCATCCTTTGCACCTCTGGGGTCACCTCGTGAATTCTGGCCACCTGCGAAGCACAGACGTTGTTTATATCTGGTGGCAGATTTTAATGCACAGTATCTGGCAGCAGCTCACACCACTGAGTCTAAGCGGTAAAGTTTGGGGCCAGAAAGTGAACGAGGCTAAAGCAGCTAAAAGGTTCTGTGGAGCTGAGGTAGGTGATAATTCGTTTTCACCTTTTATAAATAGTAACTTAAAAGCTTAAAACAGTACCATGCAGTCAGCCTTGGTGATATGTCTGGCCGCTGTCCTGGGCTCCACCTCGCCCAGCAGCTCCTTCACCCTCCGCAGGATGCCCACCTCCAAAGGCTTATTCTCCCTGGGCATCAGCGGCGACTGGTACCTGCTCGGTTTGAAAGAAGAGACCGTCTCCACCACCGGCGAGAAGTACACGCTCCCATCCTCCACCCTCAGAGCTTCGACACCCACTGACCCTTCCTCCGCCCGCAGCCTCTCCACGTAGCTGTGCGGTCCGGGGTACAGCTCTGTGTAGCAGCTTCCGTCCGCATCAGAGGACGGGGAGGCCTGAGTCAGCTGGTCGCCACGCTGTGTGTGGAGGGTGCTGTTTGTAGAGGGCAGGGGTCGGACACTATCCAAGCGCCGGGCGGAGGACGGGGATGGAGCCACGCTGCCTGCCGGGCTAATGCCAGGCCGTCTGGACTGTGCAGCTGCAGAGGGAAAAGGAGGATATTTATGAACTGTAGTACAGATGTGTTTAACTTCACTGGCGGCTCTTGAATTGATTAAGGCATTAGTCCGTTTCCAAGAAAGGTCCACTGGTTCCTACTTCAGACATGAACATTTATAAACGGCTCACAAAATCATAGATTCATTTAAAAAAACAAAAAGGTTCAGTAATTTCCTAAACAGCTGGTCACGCTAGTTTGAGTCGGAAGGATTCGAGTGTTGCCTGAATATTTAGGAACTTTGCGTCTCTTATTTGGACATTTTCATGATGAAGTGTGACCGATCTTTACATTAAGAAGAGAGAGAACAGACATTCAACACCCGGCTAATAGACAAAATTGAAAGACCTATTGTGCAAAGTCTGTGTTAATCTCAAACTTCTCAAGCTCCTAGGAAACAGCTAACTTATCAGTAGGGGGAACCAGGTACTGGGAGGTACCAGGAGAGGAACTGTGATGCTTCTGCAGAGACAAAGAGGGCTTGTACATCAGCCAAGGTGCTGCTATGCAGCTTGTTTTTCACAGTGTATAAAAGTCAGAGACTGAGAGACTCTGAGCAGCAGAACTTAGCGCTGTGTGAGCTGCTGAACATATCTGTATGTGATAGAACTCTGCTCCTTCTTGCGCAAGAATAAAGTAACCTGAGTAATGATTTTCAACCTGGTCTCGAGTAGAATATTTTTCTAACAACGAGACACATTGTTTGGTTATGCACTGTGAAAACCTCCAGCTTACACAATGATTCACCAATCATGAGCTAACAATCATTCATGTTGGTGCAATGGTAAGATTCTCATAAATCTTTAACATCACGTTTATATTTTATTTCTAAAAGGTTTTAGGGTTGTTTTTGGTCATTTTGCTTTGTTTGTATGGTTCTTTTGTCTTGATTTTGTAAATACAACTGTTGTATTTGTCATAACACATTTTTTATTTTACTTTATACCACACACACTCTGAACTTTAGTCCTGCTACTCCGGTGCCAAAACCCTCCGAGCTGCTTTAACTGTCGGCGCTGCGCGTCAGTCAGTCGGCCGTCTGCTGTGAGCTTGTGTTGTCACCTGAAACCCGTTGACTGGGACGCTCTCGGTAAGTGTTTAGATCAAAGCATCAAGACCTGAAAGGTTTACAGGTTAAATAGCAATAAGGTTGTTGGCATGTTACTATAAAGCTAAATAAATATATAAATTGTTTTACTGGTGTTTCAGTGCAGTTGTTTTTGTACCCTGAGTACTTGCAGATGGATGCAGATAACTTCCAGATGTTTCCTATTAACAAGCTCATCAACAGGACTGCAACTTTGACCTGACACAACTATG
>JAVQJF010010086.1:0-35412 GCA_036023855.1 Gadopsis marmoratus | reverse complement strand
TGATGCATGCATTCGCTGTGGCATTGTTTCAATAAGCTTCTGCAATGTCACAACATTTCTTTCTGTCCAGAGTTGCATTAATTTTTCACCAAGATCTTGTATTGATGATGGGAGAGTTGGACCACTTCGCAAAGTCTTCTGCAGCACATCCCAAAGATTCTCAATGGGGTTAAGGTCTGGACTCCGTGGAGGCCGGTCCATGTGTGGAAATGATGTCTCCTGCTCCCTGAACCTCTCTTTCACAATCTGAGCCCGATGAATCCTGGCATTGTCATCTTAGAATATGCCCCGAGCCATCAGGGAAGAAACAATCCATTGATGGAATAACGTGGTCATTCAGTATATTCAGGTAGTCAGATGACTTCATTCTTTGGCCACATAACGTTGCTGAACCTGGACCTGACCAACTGCAGCAACCCCAGATCACAACACTGCCCCCACAGGCTTGGACAGGAGGCACTAGGCCTGATGGGAGCATCACTTCATCTGCCTCTCTTCTTACTCTGATGGGCCCATCACTCTGGAACAGGGTCAGTCTGGACTCTCCTTCTAGTTTTTAATAATGTGTTGGACAGTTCTTAACCCAGTTTTAATAGTTTCAGCATCTCCTTGGATGTTTTGTTTGCTTGATGCAGCCAATAATTTCACCCTTCTGAAACTGATGAACATCTTTTCCACGACCACAGGATGCGTCTTTCCACATGGTTGTTTAAGAAATGAGAAGCTTCTCACTGCGTCAGTTAGGGTTAAATAACTTGTTGCCAGCTGAAACACCATCACCCTGCAGTGATTATCCAATGGGAGGCTCTGACCTATTTGCTTAGTTAAATCCATGTGGTGACTTTTTTTGGCCAGGCAGTGTAATACTTTCTGACCTTTATCTCCTGCCCCTCATGTACCTGAACTACACGGTGAACTGCTGCAATTTCTGAATCAGTGCGTTAGAAGCTTTGCATCCATTTGATAGCGTCGACTGAATCAGTTCATTCATGTTCCCAATTTACATCAGTGGGTAGAATAGGAATTATACTGCAACAACTTTTTCCAAGTTCTTGTTCTTTTTCCAAATAAAGTCTAAACTCTGTGTGTGTGTGTGTGTGTGTGTGTGTGTGTGTGTGTGTGTGTGTGTGTGTGTGTGTGTACACACTGTATACGAACCTGTGCCTCTAATTGCTGTTCAGTCAGTGACAACATCTCATCATAGGTCATTGTGGAAAAGAGAGCAGCATACTTATGGAGACGGAGACTCTTCAGCCAGGCAGGCACATCTGTGACATACACACAGACAGGTTAGATTCTGTCCAGATACATGTAATAATAATAGTATAAATATTATTACAATATTTCATCAGCATTATCTCTGCTGCAGACTACATACGACCTACATTGTTTTTCTTTGTTGTCAATATATAATACATATAGTCAAGTCAGTTTTATTTATATAGCCCCAATGTCACAAATCTGTCTCAGGGGGCTTTACAATCTGTACAGCATACAACCCTCCTTAGACCCTCGATAAGGAAAAACTCCCCAAAAAACACAAGTCTGTGAGTACGAATAAAAACCAGAAATAAATACATATCACAAAAAAACAAAAAGCATCTGCAACAGAGGATAGCGTTGAAATACATGATCCAGATTAGATCGATGGACACACATATACACTGGTCCCTCAATATATGCTCACATATACTGGTAGACCGAATATATGAAACAATATTCAATCAAAACATTTTTAAAGAATTCAACATTGATGGACATAAAAGACATATTTTTTGACAAATGAGTGTTACATTCACATAGTCTACATGCTGTAAATCTAGTATAGAGATGGAAAACCTAATTTTTACACCATCTTAGTGACATATTTTAAGCACATATAAAAAAAAGGTTTAGGCAGATGTATGCATGCATAAACGTAACATTCAAATCAACCTAAAATCTAAGCATTTAGAAAGACATGCTGATGGCAGAGGGATCAACTAATAAAGGTCTTACTGATCACATGTTTTGACTAATGGTCAGTTCCAAATTCAAACTGCCGAGAGTGTTAGCTCTCATACATAGTGTTAGTTGAGACATCTTTGATCCAGTTGAAGTGTAGAATGAAGCCTGGTGCTGAATTTTTATAAGAGCAGAATCAACAAACAGTCCTTTCTGTGCAACTCCAAAGAGAACAAAGAAACACTATTCATGTATGTTTCTCCGTACATATGTTTATGCTATGTTTCCTTTGTTAATCTTCTGTTCTATATTCATTTGATTATTTTTGAGGACTCACTTTGACACACTTGCAGAGGCTCTGAGAGCAAACAGACACTTCTATGACTGTGCATCCAGGAAGCTCTCCCATGTCTTCCCATCACACCTTCCAGTAAGGCTGACATCTGACTTCAGCTGAGTGTTTGATCACCATTAGACCATTGTCTGATTTTGACGAGTTTAGCAGTGATAGTTTAAAACCAAGCCTGTGATGGATGAAACTCAATATTTGGCCGTGGAAGTGCACATAGACCTACATTCAATTTTGTCAATGCTCTGCTGAACTATCAAGAAATCAAGTACCTTATTCCACCACCTGATACTGGAGACTTTTCTGGCAGAAACAGACAAATAAAAAAGTGAAATTGACAAATGATTTCAACAGCCCTGTTAGAAAGATATTCTAAGAGGACAAGCAACGGAATATTTGCTGTCTTGTTTAGTTGGATGACAACATGAAAACTCTTGGTAAAAGAAAAAACAAAGCACAGAGACTACACGAGATGTTGAACCCCAGTACAGACAGTACTGGCATCAGCGTAAGGCATCTCTGGCCTCTGCTTCCATTAACAACTGCTTGGGCTGGATGCTTGTAGGGCACACACGGCAGATATAGGTTTCTCCACTGAACTGCTCATGTCTCTCTGCCTGTTAACACTTAGTTAGCCTGTCGAGGATACAGGCTTACCTGCACCTAACCTTCTGATTCCTCCTGACTCTCAGAACATCATCAAACATTGTACAACAATGAACTCCTTCAGTTCCACTTCACAGTCCATTCAATAGTATAAACACTGGGTTTAAAATATTCACACCAAATAATGTCAACATTAGCCTCCTGTAACCTGATCCACTGCTCTCCAGACCTGCAGACAGCCAGGTCATTTAAATGGTACATTAAACAGACGTCTACACACATGCATTACAGGCTCAAGTGTAGATAATATGTTCAATGTTAGCATGTCTTGCACAAACACTGCAGCATTGTTAAATTAATTGCAATAGCTTGGTATAATTTCCATAACATAACACGATGACGTAGACGAGGCTTAGCCTCTACTTTGTGATTGTGGTTTTGTTGTATTGGTGACTCTCTTCAAGAGATAGTAGCTACAGTAGTTGACAACACTAGTTTCAACGGTGTGTGTCTGTGAGAGTCACTGGCATTCAGTTTCATACGCTGCACCATTTTCACAAGCTCAATATCTGAATGTAAACATGTTTTCACAATACGATCTTAAGATAGTGATAATTAGTAATACTGTACTACCAACTGTACACTGGTCTTTCATACTAACCCCTCATGCCACTGCCCTCCTCATGGAAGGAACTGCGATGCAGACCTGAACCTCCTCCTAAACCAGCCTCATCCAGATGCTCACTGCCTCCACTGCCCGAAGAGGCAATGCTGCTCTGGGGGGAGAGAGGTGCGTGGTCTGGGGCTGGGCCTCTAGCGGTCCGTAGGTCCTCCTGAGACAACCAGACATGGCCAAGAGGCTGGTTGCTGGGGCCGCTCATGGGAGGCGTGAGGGACACGGAGCGCTTCAGGGGACTGTGCTGCTGGCTGCCACCTCCACTCGTCAGGACTGCAAGACAACAGCAAGACTAGTCAGGTAGGTGCAGGCTGTTAGAGCTTAGCCAAGACTGGAGAAACCATACGAGGAAAACTGCTGTTGACTCCACTGGAAGCCATTTTGCTGTTACAGCAACACTAATGGCAAGATTGAAGCTAGCCTGAAACAATATCCTTCAAATGTTATTACTATTAGATTAGTATTAATAACTAACACCTGACTGGCTGAAGCTTTACCTGACCCTCACATGACAAAGTACTTTTGGTGAACCAGCACCAAATGTAACGCAATAAATCTCATTTGGTATATAATGTAAATCAGGTGTATCAAATCACATAATTAATGAATATGTTTCGGCTGGTTTCTAATGTTCCAAGATTAATATGATGCAACAGAGTCAATTTGTTTATTTTAACACTAAATTTACACTCATCTTCAATTTAATTACATTGTAGAATTGCTCAAAAGTGTCTGTCTTTTGTAGAGCAGACAGTACAAAAACAGTCTTTGCATATGGTAACTGCACAATTTCCTGTCCCTGGCTGACATCAGATCTCCACAGCTATACTTATCAAACTAGCTCAGATGTGAAATTATAACTCAGCATTTGTTTGTGAGCTAACTAGAGACAGCTGGAGGGAGGAGGCTGTATCTGCTAGAATACACAAAACTCTCCCGATATCTTATTTGTCTGCAACTGCTGATATCCAGACTTCAGAAACTTCCAAAAACTGAATGTCTCAGTTGGACAGCCTTTTGATATTCTTAGATCTGTGACTACTACAAATTGTCAGTCCATTTGTCCAGTTTAACTTAAGCAACTAAGCAAAAAAGCAAGATAAAGTTGAATATTAAATCTTAAAAGCTAAGATTTTACAGGGGTCTTTCACATACATTTATTAAATCTAAATTCTTTCCTTCACTTGTTTGTTGGTTTGGAGACTCAGCTTTGAAGCTACGTGCCAATCAACACCTCCCAAGTGAAGTATCATCAATGTTTCACAATCATTTTTTTATGTACCTATGGCAATGAAATAACCCCAGTGCCAAGAAATCCGTCTGTGTGACGGGGTAAGCTGCCACCAATACTCTAGTCTCTCTCCTCCTCCTCCTCCTATATGCGGTCCTCTTACTGTTGCCGCTATGTATAGGACTTCATGGGCCCCGTTTAAAATAGGTGCCCAGCTAACATTTCAAGTTCCAGTCCCTAAATATTAGCCATTTTCCCTAAATACAGTCTCCCACAAAGGCTGCCTTACAAGGGAAAGGATGAGTGGTATGTGCTGCTGTGGTTTGGACTAAGGCTGAGAGTATGGTGAGAGGGGTGGGGGTCAACAGGATGTGGTATCAGTAGCACACAGGTTGATGTGGCTGGACAGTTATACTCCTGTTATCATCATGATCAAATGATGATGGTGGCTTGGTGGCTGAGCTCAAGTAGTAGGAATTAAGTCAATGTTGGATATTTAGTGTTACAAATGATGACAAAAGCATTGGCGAAACGCATTTCATCATCTTTGTCTGACCTTGCATACCACTGAATATCCACACATCTATTCCAGTTTGCTTGTAGTGCACTCCCCCCTTAGTTAACGAAAAGCATCTGCTCACTGCGTCCACCAATCCGGTGCTGGTGGCCGGGGTAACTCTAGTTTATCAGTTGTGAAATCCTGAGGTCTTCTACGTGATACTGAAGCTGCTAGCAATCGAAAATACAAGAGGATCTTTCTTGGAGCAGCGAGCAGGGCTTTAAATGTGTCTTTATTTAAAAGTCTCAGCTGTTTCTCTCATCTCCCAGGGGAGAAAAAAACCAAACAAACAAACAGAAAAAGCCTTCTTGTCTGGAAATCTATCCTGCTCTGACCATAGTTATGTTCAAGTCCAACAGCCCTGCCCTCTCTGTGTGTTGTCTCCCACCTCACACAGCCTCTGTAGTTGCTGTGCGGTTGGTCTGACCAGAGTGTATTTACTGTGTTAAGTCTATTTAGTGTGTTCAAGGTGTGTTTGGAGTGTACTTTGTGTCTTAAATGGAATTATAATGAAAGCGTCTGAACACTTTAAATTATCTTTATTGTGCTACCAAATGCTATACAGATGTATTTTTGCTTCGTGTCAATTATCATCATCATCATCATCATCATCATCATCATCATCATCCAAGCAGCACAGCTTATACCTAAATAAAAACCTGTGCCTAGGAACCAAACTGCCTGCTACCAAAACTTCCTTTCTGATGACTAAAGCTTCCATGTTTGAGTTGTTTGCCACACAAGTTAAGGTTTAGAGACCCTCGTGCGACATTGTGCCCAGACACGGGCGACAGGTGGCCACCCCAGACAGAGAGACTATCAGGCCAGTCCACAGTAGGTGGCTGTAGTCACTGAGGTGTCAGATGGTGCGTTGTGACCACCTTGACTTCAGAAGTACACAAGCCGGTCTGGGAGGAAATGCAGCCCATCTCATATCTGAAAAAATAAGGCAATCAAAGGAAATAAAGAAAGGGAAGTAAAACAATTGTGAAAACAACAAAACTAGAAGAGGCTCCTCTGCTGCAAAGAGAATACATTTATTCCACGTGACACAATGCGGAATATTCATTTTGAAGTGCGGCAATCAAAGGAAATAAACCTGCCATCCAATGCTAATGGTCCCTTACTTATATAGCGCTTTTCAACCGTTGAAACGGTTCCCAAAGTGCTGTAACAGTAACCTAAGCTTTAACAGCAGTCTAATTCACACACCGATGGGGACACAGTTGCCATGCTGGCCTCCACAAGGGACAACTTGGGGACAACTTGTCTTGCCCAGGGACACTTCGACATGTGGACAGGGATGTGGGATTGAACCATCAAACCTGGGCTTAAAGGACAACCGCACTACCCTCTGAGCCACAGCCGCCCTAATCAATGACAGGAGGATAAATATTGATGGATTATCTTCAACCTGTCACTAAGGAAGCTAAAGTGTGCAGATCTAAGAGTGCAGTTAGGGGTTATCCTTCTTTGTCACACCTTAAATAGAATCTGTGTATGAAAATGTTAACGGACACACTAACCCAGCTGAACGTTTACTGCTTTCTTTAATGTCAGAGGAGGTTTCTCCAGTAAAAATACACTTATATTCCCCTCCAGTGTTTATTCCATTACACAAACGGACAGGCAGACCGAACACATGCTACACATATAGAATATACAGCATTATATTCAGTTCAGTTCTCTCAGGACACTCTTTCATATAGAGCAGGTCTAGACCGACTCTTTATTTAAATTAGTATCTATTAATGAATTATAACTTTATTTTTCATTTTAGTTCATCTGGCTGGTTTAAATCCCTATACATAAGTTAAAACAGTTTTTGGGAGGTCATGCCCATCTTGAAGTTCTTAATTTAACGAGGATTCAGTATAAATAATGTTTAGGTTCATTTACGATAAGATAAGATAAACCTTTATTAGTCCCTCAAGTGGGGAAATTGCAGTGTTACAGCAGCAAAGGTGATCGTGCAAACAGAGCAACAAGAAGTAAGTAAGTATAGCATGCAAAAGAAAAATAGAAGGCAAAAAATACGTGTGTATATAAAAAAACTACAGAATTGACATTATTGCACATATAAATATTGGTATTCATACAGGCAATTTGAATGATCAATTAAGTTTTATATCATCGTGAAAATAATCATCAGATTAATGGATAATTGTTAGTTGCAGTCCCTCTCTATCCTCATGACTCCTGATGAAAACATGATGTGTATGGATAAGCGAGACAGATTTATTGCTTAAAATAAATCCTGTAAGAGCTGGGAAGACCAAGTAAAAATGCCATGATGGACCAGAATTAGCGATGCTCTTTTAATATTTACACATTTTAATTATTACATATCTAATTATGTTGATGTATTATTTTATCACAATTTGAACAGTTTTTGCAGTAATTCAACACATATTGCATTAATGAATTAATTACCAACCATGAATACTGACTTTATCCATGTGATGTTAAAGCACCACGTGATTACAAATGGGCTGAACACAAGGTACACAGGACAGAGGAGACTTCACTTACTGGTGTTACCGCCTCCACCAGTTCCAACCGTGTTGATGGTTGCCGGTACAGAGGATGATGGGTAGAGAAGGAGGTGCCCGTTCTCACAGCCCTGCTGCTGCTGCCAGCCTCCGCCAAGCCCTGAATCCCTG
Source organism: Gadopsis marmoratus (assembly GCA_036023855.1). Taxonomy (NCBI): domain Eukaryota; kingdom Metazoa; phylum Chordata; class Actinopteri; order Centrarchiformes; family Percichthyidae; genus Gadopsis; species Gadopsis marmoratus. The sequence goes on along the minus strand of JAVQJF010010086.1, from coordinate 27,384 downwards.
GAGCTCTGCCACCCATTGAGGCGGTCGTCCGAGCCGTAGCGCTGGTGGTGATGCAAGGAGTAGAGATTGCCTGATGAAGAGGTGTTAGTGGAGGAGGAGGTGAGGGTGGATGGAGGCGTGGACTGGTGGTGATGGTGGTGGTGTGGCCCAGAAGGAGGAGGCCTTTCCAGTGAGTCTCCCCGGGCAGCAGCCCGCTCCTCCAGGTGGTTGAGCCATAGAGCCAGGGCGGCGCGGTCTTCCAGGGAGGTGGCAGGGTGGATGAGCGCATAGGACAGGAGCTGGCGAGACTCCTCCAGGTGATGGCCATGCTCAATGGTATGGGCCAGGATGCGTGGCAGCAGGCGCATGTACTCACCCTTGGCTTCAACGTTGCCAGGTTTGAGCAGCGGGAGGTGGGTGAGGACAAGCGAGATGACACGCTCCTTAGACTCACCTTGCCACTGGCTGATCACCCCTGTAGGAGGAAACAAAACACAATAAGCATAACGAACCAACAGGCCACCATTTACTTCAACAGTGCTCAAAAGAAGGTTTTCCTCAGACTTGCGCGGTGTATGATTGTTTGAAATTAAATGTTAGTTTCGTGACTGACCTGACTGAACAGAACATCACTAGATACATATTCTAATGTTTATAGAGAATGCTGCTGCACGATATCTAAGGTGGTAGCAAATGCAATTGATAGATGGACAGATGGATTAGTGAACACATGTACAGTTAAAAATAGAAGACACCAAGATTATGTCAGGCCCACTGCACGGTCATCCTTCTATTTTGCTCTTCCTCTAAACACCCCGCTCTGTAGGCTTCTGATGGAGGCTGTACAGCGCTATACATAACCTGGAGGTCATGGAGCTCTATTGTTGTCCGAGTCAGTCAAGGAGTCAGTCCTTTAGGAGCCCATTCCTATCATCTTGGACCACGACTATAGATACCCACTGGTCAGGGCGACAGCTTTGGACAGCCACACAAATAAAGACAGGACGCAACAGGACACAGGCTGGCTTCACTTCCTGCTTCGGAGGTGTCTGTGTGAATTTGACCACCACGGTCATTCTTAACCTGAAGGATCTTGTCTCTAACTCCGACCTGTGAGGTGAAACTAGAAAACACATCTGCTAGCCCTTCTGTCTACTGTGTGGTGATGTACAGCTCTCTCTGCCCTGTTGGGTGGACAGCTGCAGCTCTGACCGGGCAGACGGGAGACTACAGACCCTCAAGTCTTCCAAACAACATTCACATTCATTTTATCCCATGAAAGATGACCAGGACATCTTAAATAATTAAATAATTCAGATTAAATAAGTCAGGCTTGAGTGTACTCACAGCATGGAACTGCATGGGTGTGTCCTGGTAAACCTCTGTGTGTTTTATAATAATATACCACAAAGAACTACAGCTTCAGGCTTCATGCTTGGTTGCTTTCACATCAAAATCAACTTTTTTTGAGAGAAAAAAACACAACTCAGAACACAGGGGAGAGAATCATCTGACCACTGGATCTCACAAATCCAAAAATGTGAATCTCACTAATAAAGGTTTTGCCTAATCATTTTAAGTTTGCAAACATTTCATGAAAATGAAATTGCCTCCACCACTGAGGAAGTGTGTCGCATCTACCAAGATGGATGAGCCAACGTCCTGTTTTGCACAGGATGTATTCCAACATAACAGGCACTCTTTTTGAAGAACAGACCTTCAGATCCATGTCAGCTAACGTGAATGGGTGACATGAAGGGACAAGACAAGAGTCAACTAGGCCAGTCTGTCCCAAAGCTCAGCAGCACAAGGAGAGAGGAGGTAGGGACGGGTTAGAGAGGGAGGAGGAATTAATAAATGGAGAGAGGCAGCAAGGTGTTACTCCCCTCTGCTCTAGGGATGATGTAATTCCTCTGAATGAGGCGAGCCTCGGCCCATCCAAGAACAGGAATTGTTCCATGATTAAAACGGATTCATTTATTCCAACCCCTGTCACTGTTAATTCTTGGTTATGTTACTGAACTGGTGACCTGGAAGTGTTGACTTTTTGTTGACTTATGGGTAATAAAGTTCAAGGAAAACACGGAAAACGTTGAATAGAGAGAGTGAGACAGGAGACTGGATTACTTTGTGCATTTTATTAAGTGACCGTTTTAACTCTTTTCATGGCAACACCGCAAAGGGTTCCGTCGAGGGACGGAGGTGTTTCGCTGTCGGCTGCGTCGACGTGACTGCAACCACCTTCTCCATAAACGGAGACGGGTTGGGTGAGACTAATTCCTGCGAGTGGGGTAAATACTAATCTCACTTCACTCCGTTGTTTTACATGAGCTCTGCCGATAAGATTATAGCAAGCTATGAAGTGCACTTCAGGGTATTACGAACTAAGGACTGGACCTCTTCTTGTTTTTGTTTGTGTGTTATTTTCCATATCCAAATGTTTGCTGTAAATGTTTGCTCTGTTTAGTAAAATAATACCGTTTTGGGATTTGAAATGCCATATGGTGTGTGTGCTTAAATAAGGTGATTTATAAGTACCACAGGGGCATAACCTGGGTTTTCCACAGCGAAGTCAACCTGTAGCTCTCACTCGTACTACACAGGTGAGAATCATTGATAACCTAGACTGATTTATGATAAAATGGAATGTCCCTTTCCCGGTTATTAATGCTAAAAAGGGTTATTGCTTTGGTTAATCATACACTCAGTGCTCTACAATAAGGAGCTGGTGGGAAAAGGGTTACAGAAGGAAGTCTGAAGCCGTTGCACATTCCATTAAAAAAAAATTGTTTTTTGTCTCATGTCATGGGTATATTCAGGGATAGACAATAACATTTCAAGCACTGGCCCCACGGGCCACCAAATCCTTGGTGACTTGGGGACTTGGTGGCCAAAGTACATTTTTGGTGGGCCAAATGTAAAGTTATGCAACAACAATGCAGAAAATTCAAAGCCAACAGAACACAGAAGCTCACGGCCTAGCACTCTCCTACGAAGCCCTCTTCAAGGTTGAGAATGCAGGCTGAGGTAACTATAGACATCTATAATAATACTGATGTAAAATTCCCATAAGATGCAGAGGTCATAGTTCACTTTGCCAATAAAATTGATTGTGCTTAAATATTGATATTAATTTTGACAGCCAGGGTACACTTTCATCAGGTGACGCTCTCAATAGCTCTGACCTGCACATAAAACAGGTGGTCAGTTCCAAACACACTGCAATGAAGGGATAGAAACAGTTCACTTTCCAGTTCTAATTTAAACTCAGTGTAACAGTTTGTGGCCGTACGCTGCTCAAAGGCCAAAAATACCTCGACCCTGTGAAGCCAACACGTCTGCCGACAAACAGACTGGTGAACGCAGATAGGTGGCAGTCAGGAGTTATAGTTCCCATTGGAGGGGGAGGAGGTATAGCTAAAATAAAGATTAGAAAAAGTTCTTTTGATAAATAACATTTTCTGTTAGCCAGAAGCTAGGTCTGTCTTTTCTGAATAATAAGAGATAATGGCTGGAAAAAGGTATTAAAAACACCTAGCGCAAGCTACTTCAGGCTCACTGACCTCTTACTCCAGGGTTAAAAGGTCAAAGAGTCAGCCTGGGAGCGGTTCCCCTCAAGGCAAACAAACATGTAGCATCTCTCATCGCCCAGCGGGAGTCACAGTAGTAGCAGCCTCATAGGTCACAGGTCAACTGCTAGAAGAAACAGTGGACTACCTGTTCCACCTACAGAGGCAGAGAGGGGGTCTAAACAAATGCAGCACACTCACAACCCGAAGACACCATTAACATTCTCAGTCACACGGGCCAAATTAATTTAAAAGTGGACAGGATGAGAAAGTGTTACCATGCACGTCAGATTCTTTCCTTCCTTGGGGGGAAAGTGCTAACCCCATCTAACTGCAGTGAGAGGTAGGAAGGAGCACTTAACCTGAGGCTACTACACTGACAGAGGACAGAAACGCTGTGTTGAAATTCCTCCTTACACACTGCAAAAAACTACATCCAAGTAAGATGAACTATCTTAAATCAAGGCAATACATGCTTGTTTTGTGTCTGACAATATATTTCTTCTCACTTGGCAGGTTTTGTGTCAGAGCATTTCACTTGTTTCTAGCTTTTTACTCTTCAATTACTTACTATGACTTGTTACTGAGAGTTTATTACTGGTTCTGAGTGACTTAATGCTTGAAACTAGAATGACCAGAATGATAAGGCTGTTTGATCAAAACTGACAAGTACAAAACTACTTTGTCCAAGTCAGAATCTCTTATTTCAAGCACTTCTCATTTTCATCTCTTGACATATTAAAATGTCTCTTTCCGGGAGTTAGATGAAACTTTTGTTAAAATGAAAATGATCTCTAGCAGCACATCTATAACCCAGGATGTATCTTTAAGTAGTTACAGCAAGTAACTCCCTCAAAATGAACAGAATTCATACAAAATCTTGAAAGTGTGAAAAAACTATTACCTTTTCAAAGTTAGGAATATGCTTGAATTTGAATATACTCCTTGAAGAAAGCATGATTTTCAACATAATGTAGTGTTTCATCTACAAAGTCATGTAAACCTAAAATCTTTTAATGTCTGAAATGAAACGATCCCGTGGCCATATGTGTTTGTAGTATACTGGAATTTAAAGTAACAGTTTAGATGTGATAATAAAGGCTTCGAGAGTCTGGACATTTTAAGTTTAGGTACCTTGAAAGTGCTTGACATTTATAGTAAAGCTGTTTATTATAAGTGTGAATGTGTCCCCTAAATGTCTGTTTGTCTGCCCTGCGATTGGCTGGCGACCAGTCCAGGGTGTTTCCCTGCCTCTCGCCCAAATGTTAGCTGGGATTGGCTCCAGCCCCCCGCGACCCTTCGGCATAAGCAGTCTGGACAATGAATGAATGAATTAATGTTTATTATAAGGTTTAAAGCACTGTTCCAATTGTTATCTTGTTATAGGTCTTACATTTCCACCAAGATCACATGCTCCTTTGTTGTTTCTTAATCCTCGGATCTGTGCAGCCTCTGATATACTGAGTCAACATTTCTAGTAGTGGTACAAGTTCACTTATAGTCAGGTATGACTTATTTTGGGCGGCTTGCTGGTACAGTGGTTAGCACTGTCGCCTCACAGCAAGAGGGTTCTTTGCTTGAACTCACCTGTAGGCTGGGGCCTTTCTGTGTGGAGTTTGCATGTTTTCTCCGGCTTCCTCCCGCCATCCAAACATATGCAGATTAGGGTAACTGACCATTCTAAATTGCCCGTAGGTGTGACGTGTGAGCTACTTTTTCACTGTAAATTCCAGCTTATACAGCCTTATTTCAAGTCAATGACACTAACATTTTGTACACAACTTGCTTAAATGTGGCATTTTTTCTAGTTTTAAAAAGGCCCATTATGGTCTTTCAGTAGTTAGACTGTTACACTAGTTTTAAGAATTCTAGCCAAGCAAAATTGGGTTACCCCATGGGCCAATGATTTTGCTCGATACTAGAAATGGATTATATTGAAGTATATTTGTATTCTTTCCAGTAGGAATGTTTTCACAGTGCACAGCAGCGCCCTTGTTTCTCTGCAGATTCTGAGTCAGAGTATCATGTGAACTTCACTGGAACTGGGAGTTGCTCTGTTGAATCTTGTCCACCTCTGCATCCCACCTGACAGAGGATGCAGAGGTCAACAGTCATCTCCATGAATATCCATACCCATCATATTTTCAACAATGTGATAAATATTTCAGAGTTAAGTCAAAATTAAACATGCGAGTGTAAATAAAAGTGAGCCAACGTGACGTATTCAATGAGACAAAGGATGTCAGCTTTGTTCTTTATGCCAGACAGCGAGATGGGGGCATGCTGGGAACTGATGAATCACATGAGCATCATTCAGGAGAAACGCTGAAAGAGTCCGACAAACACTAAACCCTCAGAAAGAGAGTGAGTCACTTGCTTGGCGGCTGACACAGCATTTCACTGGTGAACTGTGTGCCATCTGGCCCTGGCTCTCCCCTCTGACACCAAGACAAGCTGATGCTTTCAACACTGCCCTGCCTCTCCGAGTATAATCCTTCCTCTGTCAACCTGCATCAAACTGCCCACCGTTCCTCCACAACCTGCCGGCGTTACAAACAGAAGCAGGCGGACAGATAGTGTGAAGTCAGTGGCTCACTGTGCGTTTACATCATGAGAAACTAACTGAGAGTAAGAACCTGCAGCTACGTGTCCAATCATCGTCCAGCTTACTCCAATTTGAAAAAACTATAGAGAAGTGGGAAGCTTTCAATGGATACTAATAAATTCGACATACATTTTGGACAGGGGAAACCTTCACAGGAAATTAACTCCCCTCAGCAAATCAGAAGGATCCCTGACATTTCATGCTGCTGTTGATTGCAGAAGACAAACGACAGCTACAGCAGCTATCGTTTGTCTTCTGAACTTGAACTTCTGCACAGCAGCAAAGTTTCCTTGTCACGACACTAAGTAACAAAGTAATGGACATTTGGTGACTTGAACACGATGGCCATAGTGTCAACCTTGGGTCTAATCCAGAGGTAGACCAGCCAGTTATCCTCTCATGGGATGGCTTTCAACTCCAGCAGAATATTGATTCAATTCCATTTCCATCCCATTTCAGCATTTCAAGGCTATTGTAATATCTGTGCATGTCCTTGATGTGTGTTGTGTGCTCTCTCAGTCCTGAGTACATGTTTCGTTCATGTGTGAGCATGAATGACAATAAAAACTATCTAATCCTAATGTAATTGTTTGAGTTTTGGAGTGATGATCAGCCAAAACAAGACAAAAATTATGGGCATTTTCCCCCCATTTTCCAATCAAGAACATAACTGACAGATTAATTTATAATGAAAATAATTATTAGATGCAGCGCTACAGTCAGTGCTCTCGATCAAGGTTATGACATTTGTGTCTCTATTATCTTGTATGAAGATTCCAATTTGCTATCTTACCCTATATGCTGCTAAAAGAACTCTCAGAATCAAAGCAAGGCTTTATTCTGTCAGAATTATAGTACTTCACATGTGCAAATATTAACAACTGTGAGCATGTTTTATTGTGCACTCGACTTCTGACAGAGATCTGACTCCATACCAGACCAGCTTTCTATAGCTGCTATTTTGCACCAAGAAACAAAGACACCACTTTCTAAAGTCACAGTCAAACTGCTAGAGTGGAAGAAAGCAACAGGACCAGCCGTGTCACAGTCCACTGTGGCCTGTGTATGTTTCCTCTCTGCCTGTCTCTCTGGGCCGTCACCTCCAATCAGTCCACACACCTGCCTTTCATCTCCTCATCGAATCAGCAGTACTTCTACCCCGGACTGCCTGCCACTCGTCGCCAGATCGTTGCTTCGGTTCCAGCAGTAGCAAGTTCTTTGACTTTAAGTCTAGACCGTCATCCTCATCTTAAGTCTCTGTATATCTATCGGTTTATGTTGCTGACCTTGTTATCCTGTGCCTTAGGAGTTCATCCATTACATGGACTACACACTCACCCCTGTTCTGCCTGCCTCTCCTTCCCTCACCTACCCCTCTTGGACAATCAGTCTGTGTCTTCCCTCATCCTCCTTGCCTACCCTCATCTCCTGGTCAAAATAAATCATTTGCTTCCTTCCAACTTTTCCTGTTGTGTCCTGCAATTCTGTCACATCTGATCATGTCACAGCTTGACAATGAGATGGAATTCCTGTTTCTTTTTAACTTCATTATTCAGCTGCCATCCTGATCATGTTCTCTGTTTAGAATGGAGTTATTTTGTCCTTAACTAACCGGTAGCAAATATCATCCTTTTCAGTCAACACTGCACAACCTAATGGAGGCTGCTAGAACAGACAAACACGCCTGTTTAAAAGGTCTTATTCCTTTAAGTCAACTTACAATAGTGTGTATAGAGTGCTGCAGGAATGAGTCCTAAAAACCAGAAATGAGGTAACATTGTTGCACTGCTGGTTGCCTCATCACAAACTCAACGGGTTTGTTGAATGGGTTTTTGGTTCCTGAAATAGGATCTGTGGTTAACACAAGCTCTTCGACATAAAATACATCAGTAAATACCCCAGTCGTGAACTGTGAATTTTAAAGCTTCTTAAAAAGCGAACATGTGGCTAAATGAGACTACAGAGATTGTCATGGACATTAAACATCATTATGCCGAACACAGAAACTCATCTACTCACTCGTCTACCTTCACAGCCTTGTTGTGTTACTTACATATTCGCACTCCTGCAAACTGTTCCATCTCAAACTTTCTCAAAAACCTTTGCAGAAGAGGTAAATGCGCAAAATCAAATTACATATTCGAACCTTAGTGGTGGTGACTTTGAAGACATGCAACCGTGGTGTTGTTCATTTAAAGCCTAATGTTCAAAACTTATTAAAGCGGCGTTGAGGGAACCAGGGCGATAAACGTCCGGGTTGGCCTACAGAAACACGTCCTCCCTGTGGCGCTCTAAAGCTCTGGCACACAAAGATGACGACCGCATTCTTAATGCAAACCTGCAAAGCTCCGACTGGCACAGCTAAGGCATCAGATGCAAAAAGCACCAGACCTATTTGAAGTGATGAAAAAAATTCAGAGGTCTGTAACCAGTACACAAGACAAGAGCACTGTTTGAGTTTTGAGTAAGGGGTGTGACATTTTTTCCTAAAATGTGAAACATCTTGCTCAGCAATAATCTATCAATAGAACACTGCCCACCTTCACATACAACCCACAGCCAAATGGAACAAGTTCACTCTCGTTCTCAGAGGGTTGTTCAAGCCCATTCTGGGAAGCACCGATGTAAAACTGACAAGTCAGTTCAAAGGAACGTGGATTCTTACGAGAAACATTTTAAAGCTCTTCTTCTAGAATATGGGTTAATTACACTGTAACACACATGTTGGCAAACATGGCTAAATCCCTGGAAAACCCCAGAGTAATATACGTGGGTCAACTAAATCAGACATCTTTAAACTCAGGTTCGGTCACTGGAACACAGAAGCTTCTTTGAACTGCAAATTTGACTCCACTAATTGTGACCATGGCACGTCAGCACAGGATTCAAGTCACTGACAAGCGAGTGTAACAGTGGCTCAGCATTCTTTGCTGCTCATCTTCCTCAACTCCCAGGTTTCCAACTCCAACACTCAAAAAATGCTAAAAAGAAACAGAAGCCAGGAGCTGCAACAAAATCTCTGTAATAAATATAAAATCGCATGGCATCTCCAAGTAAAACGAGTCCTGTGAAAATATGGACCCAGGAGCCTCAGAGCAGTACATGTTCATTGGGTTTAACTTTGACCCTGAGCTGGAAACTGTGTCCTCTTCCCATCACGAGACACAAGCGGTGACAGTGGTGGAAACAATGCAATAGCTTTAGCTGATTTCTTACACATTGGTTATGTGCAAACACAAACACACCCACACTTTGGGAGCCTGTTGGACACATGACTCCTCTGGTTCTAAATTTAGATGGTCAACAGCACACAAAGCCACAACAAGGGAGCTAGCACAACAGATAACACCATATTAGCCGTTAGCAAAGGGACACATTAATTTCCATTACACACCAGCTGTGTGTGTGGGGGGGGGAAGAGAAAGATGACCAACGATAGAAAAAGCAGGAGGCTTAATTCAAGAAAGGACCTGACAGGGAGGCTAACATGGGCTGGCTGAGACACACAGAGATACTGGCAGGGAGAACAGGCTGGAGGGGGTGAATTAAATGTCTGTATGAAAGATCCTGGACTTTTAAACCATAAACACATTACAACACACTTACACAGTACAGGCTCACATACATAAAACAAGACCGACTGCATGGGGAAGGAATTTAGAGGAAGTTGTGAAAGCAGAAAAAGCAGATAGGGTCCGGGTGGTGGGGAGAACGAGGCGGGTAGAAAGGAAAGATTCCCGCTCTTGCTTTCCGAGTGGATTCTCCAGCTCAGCAGTGGGGAATGTGCTGGCATACCACAGAGCCTGCCCTGAAGAATGCAGTGATTCCTAATGAATCCACAGTCCTATCCTGGATAAACTAAAGCTGTTTAACATGAAGTAACACAGGCCTTTTCAAACCACATGTAATGAGCCATGTAATATCTCAGTGTGCATGGGATGCTGGTTAGACAATATGACAAATTAATGAGTGGTTGGTGTTTACAATACACCTGTGACACTAGGAGTTTTCATTTCCACAGGTAAACTCTGAGCCTCTCTACATTACGCTTCAATTAAACCACAAATTGAACCAGTAGAAACACAAAAAAACAACAAAGACAAAAAGATCCGTTCTGTTCATTGCTGGATATTACATTCCAAAAAATGGGGAGTAAGCAGCATAGCTCTGAATAAGCATAAGTTAAGTTTCATGCAGGGATGCTATATTTAGGGCATCAATCATACGTACAGGACTACGGTGAGTTTCAAACCCATCATGTGGCAGGCACTGAAAAGCCAGACTGAAGGTAAAAACATCTGCCATGACACTTGAAGTCAGCAGAAAACTGTGGAGTATAAACCAATAGCACAAGTACGTTATTGGCTACATACAGGAAAAACAACTCACTGTATATTAACAGGTCATCTTTATTGTTTGTCTTATTGTCTGTAAGTTCGCCACCAACTAGCATTTTGGCAGCGGGGTTTCTAAGCATAGTGAGTTTCTTCGTGTGAAACTCAGCAGGTCGTGTTGGAGCTGGAACTAATAAATGTTGACTAGTCACTTTTACTGAAAATACTGTGATGCAGAGAAAAGACAAGACATCAGAGGAGATGGTGTGTTGAAACCAATCGAGGCAGAAAGATAGTAAATTCCACTGAGAGGCATGGACGAGGAAATGCGATGCTACCAAGAGGACCGATCGCAGTTGTTGCAGTCTGCGTCGCTGCAAAGCGTAGTGACATTTGTGGATGGGTGCACATCAGGCTACAGTGTAGATTCAAGGCAGAAAGAAAAGAGTAAGAACACAAAGCAAAATGGTAGGACAGCGTATGTACACTGAAAGAGGTGTGGTACGCAAAAATATATGATCTAATGCTATATGCTGCATCGCCCCACCCAGAGAGAGAGTAGGGCGGGTGGAGTCCATTTCCTGATGAGAAGTGGAGGCAGGCTCTCACAGGCCCTAACACAAGCTTTGGGGCCCTGTACTATACGCACAAGGGGGGGGGACACAAGATCCACAGAGACTGGAAGGTTCACTGTTGTCAACAGGTTTCAACTAGAGAGAAGAAAGAGAGAGAGAGACAGTGGGGGAAGATAGATAGAGAAACCCTAAACCTTTTTTTCTCTTTCGCTGTTTGGTTCACTGTTCAAAATGTATATACACATACAGCCAATGTAAATGTATAGATTTCTTTATATTGTAATTGTTGATATTTGTAGCGCTCTGGTAAAACTGTGTTCTGACATGGTCATGCTAATAAAGCTCTTTGAATTGAATTGACAGAGAGAGGCAGGGAGAGTCAGTGTTTTGGGATTAGCCTGACCTACTGACACATAACTGACTGAGGAGGAGGAGGAGGGCTGTTTACTCCTGTCAGGTCTAGTTTTACTAAATCTCTAAGTAAAGTCAATCTGGCATCACTGAAACATGAATATGCACAAATCAAGTAAATGTACCCTGAAAAACACACTATGTACCACCAATGGTACCAGTGGCAGCCTTTGTTGTTAGTCTGAATTAATCTTTAACGGTCAGCTTCAGTTTCAGGGTTACGAGTCCACTAATAGAGTGGTGGTGGTGAAACCGAAGAAGAGGAGAGCAGACTGAGAAAATCCATCCCTGCCATCTAAATAAACGGTGTGTCAGCCATCATGGCAGACAGGTGAAGTTGAGTGAGAAAAAACAGGCAGTCAAGCTGCCACAAAACCAGTTAGCCCGTGATGTACTCTGCTCTCCCTGGCTGACTCGCTGTTGCACACATGCTGCTCTGATCTGGATATTTGGACAAAACACAACTTTACACAAACATGACTGACATCCATCCGTTTCGTGTTGACATGCAGTGCGTGCACTTACTGACTGTAACCTGTTACAGGTTTTCTGCAGCAAGCCGATTTCTTAAACCTCCAGCGAATGAGAAACTTCGTTCCCATCAGTCAAAAACACGTCAACACCTGTAACATCTGGATTCTGATTAATGTGTGTTCTGCTTGTCATCTGTGAGTGACCGTTGGCCTCTTTACATTAACAGCAACCATTACCCTACTACTACTACTAATACTGCAAATGTAGCCTCACTGCCTGAGGGTAGAGACTGTGGGTCAGTCTGGTGGTTCTGGAGCTGATGGACCTGCATCTTCTCCCAGAGGGCAGCAGATGAAACAGGTGGTGTGCAGGGTGATGGTGATCACGCAGGATCTTATGCGCATAACGTAGACAGCAGGTGGTGTATATGGCGATGATCTCTGGGAGACTAGTCCTGATGATTTCCCCCTCAGGAGTGCCTGCTGCTGAAACCACACTAGGAATCCGCAGGTCAATATACTACCAATAGCACAATGGTAGAAATCACCATGAGCTGCTGAGGGATTTTAGAACTCTTCAGTTGTAAACGGTTTTGGGCCTTCCCTATAACTGAGGTGGTGTTAATGCTCCAGGTCAGATCCTCCATCACACCCAAGAACTTAAAGTTTGTGACTCTCTCCACCACCTCACTCCAAATGGAGAGTGGAGTAGGGATGGATCGTCTTGTTTTGCAGAATTCCACAATCATTTTCTTGGTCTTTTTGGTGTCAAGGGCCAAAGTGTGGTTTTCACACCATGATGCCAGGTGTTGTACTTCCCTCCTGTAAGCTGACTCGTCGTTGTTATTGATGAGCCCAGGCACCGTGGTGTCATCAGCAAATTTGACGATGAGATTAGTTAGAAAGGAGGCACAACAGTCGTGTGTGAAAAATGTGTAGACCAAAGGACTGAGCACACATCCATCGGGGGGCCCCGGTGTTAGTGGGGAGGGTGGATGAAGTGTGCAAACTGTGAGTGATTTGTTAAAAAGTCCAGAATCCAATTGCATAATGTGGTATTTATTTCAAGGTTGTGCAATTTGGATCGGAGTTTGTTCGGCAGGATTGTGTTGAAAGCTGAACTAAAGTCAACACAGAGCAGCAGGTGTTTTGTTGCTCTAGGTGGTCTAAGAGTGTGGAGCACAATAGCGATGGCGTTGTCGCCATCCGCCATTTGTAAGTGAAAATACGTCTGTCACTTTTGGAATAAGGTCTACTGGGCAGATATATTCACGTATATTTCACATGGCTGCAGACAGCACCACCAGCTGAAGTGGCGATCACACTGGATGGCAGTAGAGGACGCGATGCCACATCTGGTTCACTAGAAAGGTTGTTGACTTTGCTGGGCTTCAGCAGAAAGGAGGGACGGACAGGGCCATCAACCTTCACTGCTTCTCTATTACATTTAGATTTACAGTTTTGTGATTGTGAGACAAAACTATGTTTGTAAAAGGTCCACAGCCAACGATTCGACTGACAGTATGAGCTTTGAATTGGAGTAACTTTCCTGAATGAAATCAGTTAAAGATGAACCCGTGTCAACAAACAGGCAGATTCCTGTGATCCAGAACAGAACAGGAAGAGAAACACACTTTCAGTCTGGACACCTGGTCAATTTATAGAACATTATATAAAGCACAGCCCTAATCTGGTTTTCACATGGTGTGAGTCCGTGTGTGTGTGTGTGTGTGTGTGTGTGTGTGTGTGTACAGCAGAGCTGGAGTACAGTATGTGTAAAGGAAGGATTTTCCTCTTCTGTGATTATTTATTTATACTACATAATGTTTTAAACAGCAGCCAAGATGAGTGAGTGTGTGTGTGCTTCTAAAGTGGGAAGCACCTGCCATGTTTGCCTGTGTGTGTGTGTGTGTGTGTGTGTGTGTGTGTGTGTGTGTGTGTGTGTGTGTGTGTGTCCCCGTCCGTCCACAGGATAAGGACAAGCATCATCACAGCTACTGTAAATGCCAGCATCCAGCTTCAGAGTAGACGGCTCTTCACAATGTCTGATATCATTCCACATCCACTCTGAACTTTCAACCCGGGTCTGCCTGTCCAGAAATCAAGGTGGTGTCATTACTTTAAAATGTGCTGCTGCATCAGCATAACCCTCCATTACAGGGTTATGCTATTTTGATAGATCCACAACATTGTCACGGTCCATACAAACTCTGCACACCTCAGCACTTCACCTGCTGCCAAAATTATAACGATTAAAGAAGTTAAAACTCCTTGGCTCTTGTCAAACAATAACATATACATATAATTAAAGTATATAGTGCTCCTGTGGTACATTTGTGCCACAAATATTTCTGCCTTTTGGCTTTTAATTGTCTCATCTTTTCCCAGCAGTGGGGGAGGTTCCCTAGTAGGACACGGCTGTTGTATGAATGGAGAACAATTCCTTGCTATCCTTTGCTCCAACCCCCCTCCCTTCCCACTTCCTCTCAAGTCTTTCATCGACATCCCCTCTTCTCCCCTGCTGCAGTAGTAACTGCTGGTTGGAGGTCTGGAGGAAGCAGGAGTGGGGGCCGAAAGCCGGGCAAATGATTTGCAGTCAACCTGTGGAAGCGTACGCAGCGCTCCAGTGTCGGGGAGGCTCTGAATGTTGCAGCTATGCTGGGAATGTGAGCCTCCGCTCTGCCAGGGCTGGATCGGAGAAGCCCACAACTCTATTTAAGGAAATGGCAGGCAGGGGCCCATCAGCCACTCTCTCTCTGCTTCTCCACTTCTGTCTCTCGCTCTGCTCACAGCCCCTTTCCTTCCTTGTACAAGAAGGATAATTATTTTCCTTTGTGGAATAAAGATTTGTTTCTGTACCTGCTGGGATGAACACACACACACGCAGCAGTGTATTGGCAGTGTGGGTTGGGATACTGTTTCCGGTACATCTGTGAGTTTAGGACATGTCACTGAACTGATTCAGTGCTGCGGTGAACCAACCAGAGAAGAAGGTTGGTTCACCAAGAAGGTGAAAGCTACTTGAAGGGACACAGAAGCTATACAGGCATCTTTTACTGTGAACACATCGAGTTCAGTGGTTAAACACAAACTAACAAGTATGTCCACGCCTTTATGCAGATACGAAACTAGGCTAGGCTAAAATGCTTCAACGGCGCTCCTCTGTACAGTCATCTTATCAAACCCGCCCCATGTTAGATATTAGATTGTGATTGGACAACCTGGGTCAGGTCAGATGGAAATCTGTCTGAACTTTAGGGGGATCAGATGCATCTGCCAGAGCAAATAAAACATGAGTTTACCAGAATGATATATTTCATTAGACAAGCGTTTGGGTTTCTGTCCAATAATGTTTCAACAGATTTTCCAACATGACCTAAATTGAGCACAGAACCAAACATTTGGGGCCAATAAACATTTTGGTCTACATATTCAGAATACTGGTGCAAAATTATGGAGCCCCTCTGGGGTCACATTGTAGAAATATTTCTATGTGTAATCCGTGCCTCCACTATCAGAATAACGAGTGCGAGTGTGATACTTTACCCAGCATCCTGGGGGCTATAGCTTCAGAACAAACAGAGACCCATTGAGAAAAACATGACGAGAGCTCTAGTCTGCTACTCCATCTATAGTAGGTACTGTGGGAAAACAGTAAAAAAAATTGAAGGTGAAATGAACTATTTGATCTAAGTTTCAACTTCTTATTTCACCATGTGGACAGAACAGGAACGTGAGTTTAGTTTAAGTGCATTGTGTCTGCTGACTGGCTCAAATTCAGCAGAGACCAATTGTGTTCATTATCAACATATTCAAGAAGTCATTGTGGCTGGTGTCCAACCTTCCATGGACACATTAAACCTCATTTTAGATTCTGTATAGGGATTTAACTTCACATGAGTGCTCATGTAACTGTGGCCACATACTCTGCAATAACCAAATTAAAACACAAAGCAGTTGTCAGCTAAAAGTAACAATGTCTGCAGGGAACAGGCTTGGCATGGTTTAGCTTTAATAGGATTACTGTTGTGACTGGATTAATTACTTAACATATACAGACATACGTCACTATATATAAGCATTGATCTTGCTATGTATCGTAGTAGTTCCTTACCAGTGAGTGTGTCACCTGTCTTACTATCAGTAAAACAGCTTTTGCAGCGGTGGTGACATTTAGTCTACCATGATCTAAACTAATGAACAGTCTATAATGAATATCTTTAAAAAATTAAGATTCAGCTGGACAAAATATTTGCTATTCAGTCTAATATCTGCACTAGCCTCCAAAAACTCATTCTGTGAGTGCTCCGTCTCTGCTGTCACGTCCATTCACGTGAGGTTTGGAAAATTAAAACGTTCCTGCCTAGTTTTTCTAACTGCCACCCTTCTCAATGTCCTAAGCTTTCTTCAACACTATTTTATGATTAAGAAGAGCTACTGTGTTCAAAGACTTAAATAACAGGCCTATTATTCTTGATTCGTAGATACACCTGCGGGGCGATATCACATGTATCTGTATTTATGGCAGAACATATTATAAAATATTATTATTATCATCATCTTCGATACACATACACTACATTGGCCACTTTATTAGGTACACCTGTAAATGCAATGCATCTCAGCCATAACTTCCACCATTACAACGATACAAATGTTCTGTTTTGATTGACGTAATAAAGGAGGGATTCATTTAACTCTATGTTTATTATTGAGGTTAGAGAGCAGCAGTTTCTTTCTGAAACGTCAGCTGCAGGTTTACACTTCGGGTCCATTGGTCATAGAGCACAGCTCATGATTATTAGAGATTCCTGGGTGACACTGGACAGCCATCATCACTCCAAGTCAAAGTAATGGTTGTTCTGTGTGCTGCCTTGTTGCCTGTGCAGTTGTACTGATGGCCCCTGACCTTAAACAGCCTCCTTAGACAAGAAGTGAAGTGTAAAGCACAGCCAGCTGCCTGAGAGCAGGGTGGGGACAGGGAAGGGCTGGGCTGACGGGCTGGGACGGGTGGCTATAAGGGGAAACATGATACGCCTGTATGTCTAGTCTGGTGAAGACGAGACAGACAGGCATCCCTCACCTGTTCTCACCGTCTCTCATTCACACACCTGTACTTCTACACTTGTGATGACCTTCAGGGACGTGATTCATTTCCAAGCCCCTAACCTCAGCGCTTAACATTTCAACTAAACACAACCCTTACCTGAACCTTAAAGCCACGTATGAAGGTCAGTCTGTAAGTGAATACCAGCCAAAATGTCCTCACTCCAAGGTCTAAAAGGCAAAAGCTACATTTTCTGAAGCCTTGTGTCAACAAGGTTCCACAACACGTTCTCATCCCAGGTCGTCAAATTCCAACTCTGACGTGTCAGGCCCCTCGGCCTGACCACGTGTATGGTGGTAGCAGCATCACACATGCAATTCATTTCCAATGGCATGACAGAATGTGTCTTGTAGACTAAAACAGACAGGGGGACAGACGCAGTTCAACCAGCCTCTCATTGAAGCTTCAGATGGGCCACAGAGTGTGTGCTGCTGCAGACATGCTTCCATACTCAAGAGTGGTTGAATCCTGCTGTAACGTTCCTTCCTGTGTGCTATACTTTTGAAATTAGGTCAGAGCAATACAGACATATTACTTTTGTTATCCATTTGCAAATTGTCACTAACTTTGCAAGAGTTGTGGCCACTGTTTAAAAATACATAAGAAATTCTTTCTCTGCTATACCAGAAACATACAAAACTCCTTTCAGACCCAAAAGCCACAGTATGATTCAAACCGTTCATTTTGTGAACCACAGAGTCTGCCAGATGAAAATGTATTCAACGTGTATTCTGAGGTGTAGTTCGCCAGTCAATCTCCACCGATGACGCTGTGTCTTTTAGTTGGAGGCCGAGTGTAAACATACACACGACACGGTCATCAGAACTCGCTGGGATCAGAGTAGTAAAGAAGCACAGGAGGCTTCAGTGAGAAACTAAACCTCAAGGATTTATGAAGCGCTTCATTGCATAATCCCTGCTATCCCTGACACCTCGTCCACCTCTCAGATTATATCAAGAGCCCGACATGTCTGAGGCTTCGAGTAGCTTCCATCAGCGTAGTCACTCTGGCAGCGAGCCCCAGTTCCTGTCCATCCTCCTGCTTTCACACACAGAAAAGAAAAAGCCTTTGCTGTACAGGCCGGAGGGAAAAGACAAGCTTTATTTCGTTTTAGCCTCTGGTCGTTTTGGCAGCTTGTCTGTTCCCATTCCTGAGGTTCAGTGCGAGTTCACAGAACACGCCGTCAACTTCCAGAAATAAACTGTTTGCTCATGCGTGGGTGTGATGAAATAGTTTGGACAGACACTATGAGTTTTCTCTCTGCTACAGAATGAGGCACTTACAAAGGGATAACTGATGTTGACGAATGGTGCTGTATTAGTGTGAAAAATCCCTTTAAACTTTTATCTCTACATTAGTGTTATATGATCATGTTACACTTTCTGCCCATCACAAATGGAAGTCTCCTCCAGCAAAAAAACTATAAAAAACATCTGACAAATGTGACCTTTTAATAGATGTTGGCCAGGACAGCTGTTCGTTTCATGTTTGACACCATAAAGTTCAAAAGAAATAAAGAAAATCGACTGCAAAGAGAAAGTGCTGGACGAGTTTCCGCTGTAAATGGCACCAGTATCAGAGTCTTCATCTTTTCCCTTCTTCACCCCCCCAGCCCTCCTCCTCTCCCGCGGTGTACTCAGGAGACCTTAGCTCCACTGAAGGTGGAATCAGTTTTCCTTTTCCACAGTGTCTTTTTCCCCCCACGCTGGAAAAGCCCCGATCCAACTCTCGCTGAGCGCCTGACTCAAGTGTGCTCCGACGTGCCCACATTCCTAGACAGTATCCCAACACCGGAACCGTTTACCGCCTCAGCCGGGAATGCTCATTTCAGACCTAGTTTAGGCAGAGCGTTCAACAGGAATTCACTGAGTAATACAACACAGACTTTCCCTCCATGTCAGTCATCTTGCACTTTCTCTCTTCCGCTCTCCAATATTAGACACAGAGACATTGCTGCTATGAAAAGTCATTATTTCACTGGAAGTCATATTCTGACCTAGATTCAAATAGCTTTTCATATTCTCCTCTGAAGTTAACAACACCCCCCAAATCCTTTCATAAAACCAAAAAAAGATACTGCCTTCAGGTTCTGCAGTCAGAAGCTCTTCTCTATAATGTTCCAGTTCCAGCTCACAAACTGCTTATATACTGTGTCAGACCAGGCCGGAGGGCTGAGCTGCAGAGCCCCAGGAGGAGGCCCGGCCGAGTCAGCGGAGGCACGTACTTCCCGTGCAGCCGAGCCCCACCTGGGTGGCAGCGCACCTGCCAACCATCAGCCGACGAGCACCACGCCCGACCAATCGACCGGCTGCAGGACATAAGAAGCGGCAGCCGACACACAAGCAGGAGACAACGGCCGAGCGGGCGAGACCCCCCACCCCGATAAGACCTAAGAAATACCCAGAAGGAAGAACTTTGTGTTATCGTTTGTGAGTAAAATTCAATTCAGTTTTATTTCTATAGCTCTATATCATAACAGAGTTATCTCATAGCACTTGTTAATATAGAACAAGTCCAGACCAACTCAACCTCGAGCAGAACCAGAACCAGAACCAGAACCAGGCTCTGGGTGGGCGTCATCTGCCTCGACCGGTTGGGGAGAGAGAGAAAAGCACCTTTTGTTTGTCCACCTCTGGCTGGTGAGGGTCCTGTTTTAAGGTGAATCCTGCCTCTCGGACCCTGGCCTGCCACAATATGCAGCTCTGGACAAAATTAAGAGACCACTGCAAAATGATCAGTTTTCTGGTTTTACTATGTATAGGCATGTGTTTGAGTAAAATTAACTTTGGAAAATTTGGAGTGGTCTCTTAATTTTTTCCAGCTGTATGTATGTATGTATGTATGTATCATAGGGATAAATGAAACAAGCACAGGACAAAATTCTAAATGCATAATCCGCTGATAAATAAAGTATTACGCACTAAAATGTTGATTAGTTATAAAAAAATTGATAAAATCATTACAGTCACTCCTTCACTGAACAGAAATGCAGAATATATGAACATATGATTTCAGACACAAGATGTCTCCAACTTACCTGAATTCTAGGTGCACGTACTCGAGAGGCTTCACGCCAACACATGTAATGTGTTCGGTGCATACTATCGAAAAAATTAAGCAGAGATGCTTTTTAGCATTTAATAAAATAATATCGATTTGGGAATCAAAACAAAATTTTTTTTTTAAATGAATCACGATACTTAAGTGACTTGATTTTTGGCTAAAAAAAACTAGTTGTGATGTCACAAAATCATGTGGTACTTAATCTGAGAAGGTGAGAACATAAACTAGTGCCAAAGTGCATCACGCTGCATCGGAGTCACAATAACCAAAACACAGGTTTGGATGGAAGCCACTTTATGAAACATTTCCATGTAATGTAAGAGAAAGCCACTGTACGTGACTTCATAACACTAAGATTGCTACTTTACATGTCCTGATAAACTGTATTGTGCTGGACACAATACAGTTTAGATTTGGACCACATGTGATTTCTGAGTAACAGAAAAACAATGACCAGCCACCCGGTGGAGGCGGGGGACGGCCCCACCACAGCCCATCAGATAACCTTGCTACGATACGGCGCTATATGAATTAAACTGAATTACAGCAAAAAGCACTGAACTTCAGGATCAACACACTGAAAAGGATGAACACAGTGACAGTCACTGCTGCCACTCATCCCAAACACAGAGCTCCATCACCTTCACCTGCCTCCTTCCAGCTCAAACAGCCGTGCAGGTCATCACACGGTCCCGTCCCAAACCCTTTCACTATCTCCGCTCGCCATTCATGTCCCCATATTGTCCCTCTTGTCTTAAATGCTGCAGGCTACAGATCACAACCTCCAAAAACCACAGATGAAAGCCAGGATTTAAACTTTCACTCTGTGGCTTCTCCTTCAAAAACAGTCAAACCTGTGAGATGATTTTAGGATTTTAGGTTGATCCCTTGATGACTTGGGGTTAGATCTGAACTGGAAACTCATCTATACTGCGGCACACAGCCAGAAATGCTGAGGCTTATAAATGCACAAACTAACCAAATGACTAGGACAGTCAAGAAAATCCTGACAATAAAGTTCACATGAAAACCTACAATAAAACAGGAAACTCCGCCTGTCTTGCAGCGAGACAGTGATCCCATTGAGTGCGATCGCATCAAATCGAAGTTGCGAATAAAGTCGCATCAGTCGCTGGGTCCCAAAACAAGGCAGCCTCTCAGAGAAGTAGGTCACTGAGGATTCCATTCATTTGTACACCGCTTTCCAAATAGTTGCGCTTTTCCACTCAGCCTGAGACTTCCAGCTGCAGGTTAACCCTTCACCAGCCTGCTGCAGGTCGAGTGGCTCACGGGCTGAGAAAAGCTTCTTCAACCTGGATTTTTAAATAAAAAGGGTTTTATTCAACATTATGTTTTTCAAAATGGTTCAAAATGCAGGAATTCAGTGTTTTATTGGTATTCTTGTCAACAAAAAAACAACCTATGAAACAAACTCAAGAAATGTTTCTAACCTTTCTATTTAGAAGACACAAAACTACTGTTATTTTCTAGGCTTCACAGTGTAAAGGGGTTCATCAACAGGTGGCCCCCGGGCCACATCTGGCCTGCCAAAGCTTCCCATCCGGCCCACAGAATATAAAGGAAAAGAAACGTGCTCTGGTATTTAGGAAAACAACCATTATATTTTCTTCCTTTTGAAGCAACCCAAAACATTGTTGAGATGGAAACTATTTCATTAGGAATGATTTACCAACCCGGAAAGAGACGCGTGTTCAGGAACGTCCAAAGACTGATCAGTTTTCACCTACAGAGCTTTTCAACCTTAACGGCTCCCAAAGTGCTTTCACAGATTGGTCTCATTCACTTTTATTTATACAGCGCTACATCATAAGGGTCATCTGAGAGCGACCGATGGTTACATAGCTGCCATGAAGGTGGCGGCCCCCAGCGTTAGGCCCGAGCCACCAGCCCTGGCTTTAATGGATGAGCCACTCTACCTCCTGAGCCACAGCCGCCCATAATGGAGGCGCCGATATTGGATCATTTCATTGCAAATGAAGCATACAGGTGTAGCTTTACTGAAAGTTGGCATGAAGAATGCATTAGTGGTGCAACGGATGTCAGACCCCCCGACTCGGTTCGGCACATACTTGAGCCTGCAGATTAATTACAAGTTTAACCATCAGAATGTGACATACAGTTTCACTGCCACCGTTTCTACGTTTTAAGTAACAATTCCCTAAATCTGGATGCAGACCTGCAGTGAAAAGATACAGATGCTGTGATTTATTCTGAAGGTTGAACTGATTATTTAAAAAAAGTTGTTGAATCCCAACCAATCAGGGATGGACGCTGCATGAGGGAAAGAAGCGCAGTGAGAGACCATCATGGCGAGGACGAGTTATCCGTCTGATCCGGGATCTGATCTGTGCTTTGCGATCCGTTGCACGACTAGAATGCATTCAAGCTGCAGTTTTCCTCTTCAGGCTCTTTGAGAGAGACATTTTTGCGTGTTTGGCAAATAATAATAATAATAATAATAATAATAATAATAATCATGCATTTACCATCAATCAGGACTCAGATAGCATCAAAACCCATCAACATGTCCTACCAATTGGGACAGAAGGGTTTATGGACATCCCATACAAACAGGTCGAAACTTGCAATTATAAAAAGGCAATTTGGTTAATAATTTCAAAAAGATTACTTCACAGAACAATTAGCCTAATGACATAATTTCATTCATATCGGTTCATATTACTGTCTGCAATACATGTAACCTTCAGAAAGCCATAACGCTGCTGTAACAGGAAGTACTTGTAAATCAATTAGAATAAAATGTGGCCTCAGTCCACACTATTTGACCTCTGACCCTCGTAAAAGCACCATCTCTTCATATCCACAGCAAATTCAGACCTGGTCATTCTGTTATTTTATACCAATTAGCTGGGAAACTAACATTCACACGTAGTGAAATACGACTGTGACTGACTTTGTCGCCAGAGATCACAAGACAGTTTCTCTTTGGCTCAGACACGATGAGAAGAAGAGAAAAACAAGAAGACGTCACCATGTCACCACTCAGCCTTGATGTCTGACTGTACCAACAGCGTGCGTTGATGTCCAGCTTCATATGAAGCAGGAAGGAATGTGCCAGATGTGTCACTGCATGCAGATGTTGCCGTGGGGACACACAGATGGCTGCTCTCCATTGCAGCAGCTGGAGCACTTCTTTCTATTTTTCATGAGCCCAGTCGGTTGCCAGGGTTTTTGTTTCCATGGCCACACTGCAGTCTGATGCAACAAAACCCAGCCAGAACCCCCCTCGGGTGCCTTGGCGCAAAATCAACACAGGGAGCGCTACAGTGCTAGCTGGCACACGGACTGGTCTCCAGCCAGCTGAGCTAACACTATACGTGACCCCAACCTCCTTCCACAGTCACTTCCTGACTGGCTACAGATCAGCGCAACACTTTGTACAGTTTCATTACAGCGATGATTCAGCTTTTACTGTAGGTGGGTCTGCAGGAATGTTTTGGACAGGAAGTGACGTAGGAAGCCTGAACGTGTGTCTGTTCCAGGGTCAGGGACTGCAGCACCTTTGGGAAAAACCAGCCCTCCCTGATTTTTGAAATGAGTGTACAATAGAGGAAAACCCATTTGTGAATTTGACTGCTGTGTCTGTTTGCAGCCTGAAGCAGTGACACTAGCTTCTGTCTCAACACTGGATATCAATAAACCTCAACGTCTGACGACTAAGACACGACAGGAAACGCAGCTCTACGCTTCTGCCACTTCCCAGCAGTCTGGAATCTGCTCAAACTCATGTCAGGAGGCACAAATGAAAGGTTAACTCTGGCATCCTTACAGATGTGGGGGTCTAAGTGACTAATATCTTGAGATTGTTCCAGTAGATCGTCAGCCAGCATCCGAGAGCGAGTCCACTTGTTGTTGCCACCGACAGGCTCAAAGTGTGTGACAACATTATGGAGAGGATCCCTGCAGAGACAGACCTTTAACCTAACGAGTAACATCCTTTTTAGCCACCAAACTCAAATCTACATTGTTGAAATCAGCTAAAGATTCAGCCACGACCTTGGAAATAAGTGGCTGCCAGCAGTTCCTGTTAAACTCTTCTCTCCTGCTCACGTTTCCAAAACATGTAAAAATAGAGCCGAGGTTTAAAAATAGCAGAGTTACCTTTCAAATGTTCACTTGTCAATCTGAAGTGTAAATCTATCATTGCGCTCATAACAAGACCAGAATCGGGGTGTCGTAGGACAAATGTGATCCTGCCTGACCTACCTGGGCTGTTGGCCTCCCCCTCCAGGACCTGCAGCTCGGTGCACTCGGCGAGGGAGTGTTCCAGGCAGAGCTGCAGGAAGCGGGCCTGGGTCCGGCTCACCCTCTTCAGCAGGGACAGCAGAGCCACCGTCTGCTCGCACTCATTCCACCCCTTGAACCAGCTGGCAAGCACGCCCACCTGGTCCCGAAACATCATGGTCTGCGAGGCGGGGTGAGAGGTGGACCGGCTGTGGTGGTGCCCAGGCCTTACACTGACGGTTTGGGTGAACCTGACCGAGGATGGGGGTGGTCTTAGCAGCCGATTGTTGGCGTGGGTGGGGTTCAGCTGAAGCTGTGCGGTGCCATTCTTTGCTTTGGGACAGCAGGACAGCAGTCTGGTGCTGGACGGGGTCCTGCTGGACAGGGTCCTCTGTAGATCTGGAGATGTGAGCTGCTGCCAGAGGGACTGGTGTCTGATGAGTCAGCTGTCTCCGTCACATCAGCTTCAGCATCTTTTCTCCAGGTGAATCCCGCTGAAGCCTGCAGGAGGAGGTTAGAGGTTAGGAGGGCAGGAGGGAAGGCTGCGGGCTGGTGGCGCCCAACGACACACAAATACGTTATTTTCGCTTTGGTATCCACCCAACCCTAAAAATACAGCTGCATCCCGGAATGTTCCAGAGGAAGGACGGCGGCTGGAAAGACGTTGGGAGCGACTTAATGACAGGTTTGTGTTGTAGAGACTGCAGGATTTAGCCTGATCCGAAGCTGCACCAGCACAAAGGAAAAGCAACACATGTGACCTCGTCTCCTTTCTCTCCATCTAGAAGTTCCCCCTGAAACAGCCGTGGACCTTCTGGGACTTTACGGTAACGTTACAAACGTTACGACTCGTGTGTTTTCTGCTTCCGACGGCAGCAACTTGGCTTTTAGTTCTCTGCGGCCGAAACGGAGCAAAGCGAAACATTTACAAACTGAGTTTGAATATTTGACTTGTCGAACGGTTCGTCCGCGGTACCGAGCCTGGTGGTTCTTACCTGCTGGCTGGGTTTGTCTCCGGACGGGTGGGAGCGGTCCCCCTTCACTCCCGGTCTGTGGGATTTGCCATCTTGACTAACTTTTCTCTCCCGAGCAGCTCTGGCCGAAAGCACAGCGGTCAAGTTAGACGGAATGCGGTGCTTCACTTTCCGGTTCGCGCCTTCAAAATAAGGTGCCGCAGAGAATTTCTTAACTTACACGATACTCGATTTTTTTGTGCATTTGTTCAAGAAACTCCTGCAACAATGATGTTATTTATCTCTCTCTCTGCCTTTATATCATCGTATAGCCACAATATTGTGCTCTTACATTTGATTATGATGCATATTGTTTTTAACCAGCCTACTATTCATTGATCTTTATGGTAGAGATGTATATTAGAACGCACTTGCACTAAAAACAATCATGACATTCGAATCAAGGACTTTTCATAGTTATATAATAGTTGAGCTTTATTCATTCAAGAAGTGGGTTAGGGTTCATTAAATCAAGATCTCTTTTACAAAAGAGAACTGAAAAAAATTATATATATATAAATATATGAAGGCAACAGTGGTCCCCGTGGTAACCAGAACACTCGGGGCTGTGACCCCCAAACTGGGAGAGTGGATCCAACAGAGTCCAGGAACAACATCCGAGATCTCTGTCCAGAAGAGTGCAGACCTAGGAACAGCTAAGATACTGGACCCTCAGGCTCCCAGACCTCTGGTGGAGGGCCTGAGCTGGAAGGAGGAACAGACTGTCTGAAGGGGTGAGAGGGGGATTTATATATATATATATACATATATATTTCAACAAGATTATCAGAATCAGCTTTATTGGCCAGGTACATTGTACACATACGAGGAATTTGACTCCAGTTTAACAACAACAGCAGCAACATTAGTTCACAGTAGTACAGAGGCGTCTAGTGCAAAGGCTGCTGGGATGACTATGAGTGATTGGCCGATGATATTTACATGTATAACACTGTGTATGTGACCAATGGTGAAGATCATTTACAGATGAGGGATTGACCTGACATCATGTGACTGATAACATTTTGTACATTTAAAAAAAAATTTTTTTTTTTATATTTTGTACTTTAAATTTTAGCATCCTATATTTTGTTTTGTTTCTCTCTCTCATATTTAGTATATTTATACTTTCTTTTGTTTTAATATCGTTTTTATTACTGCTGAGTTTGCTGAATCTCGTCCGGCACATTTCATTGCATAGTTGACCCTGTGTTAAACTGCATATGACAATTAAACTTGAAACTTGAAAACTTGAAAAACTTGAAACTGATGGTAACTGTTATTAACTGTTCATCAGAGTGATGGCTTGTGGGTAGAAACTGTTCTTGTGTCTGGTTGTTTTGGTGAACAGAGTTCTGTAGCGTCTACCAGGGGAGGAGCTGGAACAGATAGCATCCAGGGTGTGATGGATCTGCAGAGATGGTTCCTGACTCTGGAGATATATAAGTCCTGAATGGATGGCAGGATGGCACCAGTGATTCTGTTTCTGTCCTGTTTGGTGGCCGATCCAAACCACACAGTGACGGATGTACAGAGAACAGACTGGATAATGGCAGTGTAGAACTGAATTGAACTGGACTGAATTATTCATGAAAGGCAGTCAGTCACCACACAAACAGAAACACTTCTTAAACATTCAAAAATACTATTTAAAATGCTACTGAGTTTCACAAGTTTCAAAGTACCTCAGAGTCATTCACGGTGCATAGTACCAGTTACTGACAAAAACAACAAAATCTGTATCAATACATGTCCTACAAAAAAATATTAATCTCACTATTTGGGCGTTTCTGTGCTCGCTCCAACAACGCTCTTATTTTGAAAGCAGGGCCACTCTACTTCTGGCAGCGTTTCGGCTGCCTTGACGCAGGGAGGCTCGCGCTGCTCGTTTCCACATGCTAATAATTAACAGCGCAGAACATTACGTCAGAGGCTTGGCAGCGCGAGGAAGCACCAAAATAGAGAGGGAGAAGAGAGGGAGGGAGGAGA
>JAVQJF010010077.1:0-45955 GCA_036023855.1 Gadopsis marmoratus | reverse complement strand
ACACACCACATGCATTATAATACTGATACTCACGGGTGCTGTGGCTAAAACTGAATTATGGAAGAGTTCACAGTTGCATTGGCTTTTCCCTAGCACACACACACACACACACACACACACACACACACACACATACATTTCTGCAGATGCTGTATTGCCCGGGCTGAGTCTATCAGAGCAGTGGATGAAAGAGGGCTGGGATATGTGATGTTAATCTAACACTTTCGAGCTTGAAGGTGAGCGCAGTAGCTGAGCTCACTCTCACACCTTCCTATCTTCCCTCAGAATCTGACTTGTCATGTATACAGGCACTTCTGCATGCCAGCCGACATGCATGCACACAGCCGTGTGCATAGATGGCCATTCTTGTCGCTCTGGATGTCAATGCTCACAAAGACTTGAAGCTACAGAAAGCAGAAAGAAATCAAGCGGGACAAGCTTCTTGTCGTATCTGGATGCAGCTCACTGATTGGACAGGGAGGTGTCTTGCGGTGAAAGCAGTGCTTTCAGAAACATCATGGCAGAGCCCGGGCACAAAACACACTGAACTGCACACACATCCTATCAAATGGTGGATTCAACTACAAAGACTCAACAATGCATGCTATGCAAAAAAAATGACTCAATGCATGGGTGGGGGGTGGCCAAAACTGGTTGGACCCTTAGATCACTTATTCCACGTGCCATCCCTGCACACACTAACACAATCTTTCTGGTTGACAAGCATACAAGTGCAAACACAGACACTTGCTCTCACTAAACACACACACCATCCTCATTATCATGCCAGTCATCTGCTTTCTCATATTTCCGCAGAACTGCCAGATCGTGTTGTTTATACCAGCTCAGCTCAGCACACACACACTATGAGCACATGTTTTGAAGCTGAGGAGAGAGGAGCGAGGCCGCTCAGCGCCACATGCACAAGTTTCTGCGTTTCAAGCCAAGTGCCAGGAAGAGTTCAGCTTTAGTTTACATAGAAGCTCTGAAGAAAGCGTGTTGATGTCAAAATGTCATCTTATGGAGTAAAGTCTGTTCCCGCTTTCTATTCTGTAAGTTATTATGCTAACAGATAATGTTTTCTATCATCCTGAACTAAATCAAAAATGACCGAATCCCTCTCCAATTGAAAGTGCAGTTGCTACATAAAGTCAAATGAATGGCCCAACAGCTTGATAGTAAATGGCTGGTGAACTCCCAGACAGTAAAATGACGTAGTAACGATGACATGAAACCGATGTTGAGCCTCAGTCACATGACCCAGAGTTTGACGGTTTTCGCAAAGGTATTGATTGAAATGGCCACATGAATGATTGCATCAGTTGGATTATTGATAGGCACGTGGAGATAGAGTGTGTAATTTAACAGTCCCTCATGTACGCTCTGGTCACCCTGATGGCTATCAGCAATAAACACGAGATGGACAGAGAGGGGACGGAGATCAATGTCTGAGACTCAGATTTCAAAACAGAAATTCATGGCATGTGACACGGGTTCAGGGGAAGTAAAGGTCCATTCTGTCTTTCTTTGAGTGTGTTAACGTGAACACAATTTGTAAATTCATCCAAAAAGCCTAAAAACACAGCACAACATCATCTAACGTGTCCAATTCTTCTTCATCTAAACTAATTTTCTGTCACGTCACACATATGTCCACATCTCCTTCCCTCCGGGGGGGGAGGTGTCTGTATGCGGCGACCTCTTCCATCATCTGCAGCACGGGAATGACTTTGATTCCTGTTTCATCGCCTCTTTCCATCCATCTCTTGCAGCTCTCCATTGTCTGAGGCTGCATTTACATGACAGTGATACATGCGACGCTCTACAAAGACAAAAAGGTCGACAAGGCCCAGCTTTTGCTCGCGTAAGGGCCGTGACAAAAGCCCACGCCACGGCTCGCCCTCGTGGCGCTGCATGAAAAATTCACGGGAGCTGGGAATTTATCGGCCCCCGTTCTAACGGCAGCATCCGGAGAGACTTAGCTGGCTGAGGTGTGCGCGAGGATCCCATTAAAATGCACTACAGAAAATGAGATTTGGGGGAGCCCTGTGAAAAACCATGCATGTAATCATCTCTCTTCCCCTCTCAGTTTATCTGCAAAGGATTTGGAGGAGGCTTTGATTCCCCACCCTCCCTGTGCCTCAACCTCCCCCCCCCCTGCACCACACATTAATATTCATAGAGAAGATTCTCTCCTTGCTGTCTGTTGCTGCCTGTAGACTTGGCTTATTAGGAATCTAGAATATGGCAAGCAGACTCTCTGCCGGGAGAGGCTATTGTGGTTTTCATACACTGCCTGTGGACTGATAATGCCGCGAATCATCACACTGTCTGTTTGGTCGTCTCTTTAGTTGCATTAAAACATGAGACTTTATTTGTCTAATTTGTCTGTTGTGAATTTGGTGTCTTGTGCTGAGCAATAGCAGGTTCACAGTTCAGTGCTGCAGAGTTCACACACTGACTGGTTGATCTTGTGGATTGTTTTGGTCAAAGCCACCACGGTGGAGTGAGTCAGACTGAAACTGAGTGCTCCACTTTGCCTTTCCTGCAGAGAGAGAGAGAGAGCGAAGGAGGTGACTCATGCCTCCTATGAACAGCCTCAATAATTACATGCTCAGAGTCATTAAGTCCACCTTGCAGATCTCTGAACAACAAGCTCCGCGATGAGCCCCCCACACACACTTATTTTAAAATATATCTTATTTCCAAACATTTCTATCCTCATTTCTCTACTTTTTGCAGAGGATCAGGTGTGACAGGATGCCAGATGTTGGCCTACATACAGTATGTAAAACTTCCACCTGTCTCACATGGACTTGTGCAGCACGCACACAATATATATTAACATTTGGAAGATCTACAACTTTAAATTTAAATCAATTTTTTTTGTCATTGTATATTTCCACGAGTATATTTAACAAAAATGATTTTAAATGCTTTGAAAACATGTTTTTCACGGGGGCATTTTGTCCTTATTTGGCTCTAGAGATGCACAGGAAATGTGGCAAGAGAGCAAGATAGTTGTGGTTTGCCACAAGTGCGCGCAATCATAAATGTCTTCAGGCACACTTACGGCTAGAGGTTAGTTAAATGTATTTAATTGCAGTTAGTCAAAGATTTACTGTTTAAAGGGACATCGTTTTTCTAACTCATAGAACCTCTGCTGCTTATTACATTACTATATTAACAAAAACAAAAACAGATCAGACAGCCGTAAAAACCTTTCACAACTCCTAATGTTGTAGGTTGTGAGTTGAGAAATAAAGGGCAATGCTGACAATTGCAGTTCAAATTCAAAGCTGGAGCCTTTACAAGCTATTGCCTGAATAATTAGACAGTCCATTCAAATGAATCATGAGATGAATCATAGGCTGACAAGAAATACATGCAAGCTGCGTGAAAAAGAAGCATGAAATGTATGAAAGAAAATAAATCATAAGGGGACGTCGTCTTAAAAAATAGGAAAGAAAAGGAATAACCAAACACAAAACTGACCACAAACACAGTCCACTTAATTCGCTGAGGCATGCGTGGAAATGAAGATGCTGCAAAGCTTTGAATACAGCGTTAAAAGGCACTCAAGTAGCGCTCATTTCCATGTGAGTGGTACGGATGCTTCAGCACTCTGTTGACTGTAATTTACAGCCATATTAAATCCATTAGACCAACATGTGTTTTCAGAACAGTTCTACCCACAGACAAGCTTTTCAGTGTGCTGCAGTCCCAAACCTCAAACACACAGACGCATGCTTTACGCAGGCAGTGAGTAAACACCAACGTGGGGGGATGTGTGACTGTGTTGCAGGATAGCTACTATGCAACAGCAGTGCAATAATTTGATGAGACTTTATTGTTCTTGACCTTTAATTCTTGTTTTACCAGTTGCTTGAGGAACAACCTTCAAAATTCCTCACAGTCACATATTGGCTGACACACACACACACACACACACTAAAGTAAAGGTAAAAGGAATGAGGAACAGTATGCCCTTTATGAGACAACATATGCAGCACAGGGATTTTGAATTTGTGCTTCAGGAACATGCAAAATATTGACACCCAAACTGACACTCTTTGGTGTTTTCATCGTGTTTGCATTTTTTTTAAAAGTCAAAATGTATTCTGATATGCTGACATGCTGAAGGATGTGTGTGCCCGCAAATGTGGTCATGGCTTTTTCCCAAACATTGCATTACTTCAGGGATTCCTCCTGCAAAACGTTCATTTATTTAGTTTCATAATGGCCATTAAAAACTTGAATGTCAAAAAAAAAAAAACAGTTGTGAACATAAACGTGTTTACAGAAGTTAAATGATGCAGTTCACATTAAACACATTAAACATTATTACGTATACGTTGTTGTACACTCTTCTACGTGAAGGAATAAAAATGTAGATTATGTGTGAACAGGTTCATACAATTAGATTAGAATTAGATACAGTTATGAACAAATACCACTGTCCCAATAAGTGCAACTTCTGTGAGAGCCCCGCTTTCCTTTCCTACAGACACACAGGGAGCATATGTTGACACGCTCCTACAACACCTTTCATTGTAATTATTCTGTGTACACCGACACAGTGCCATCACCTCACACAGGGGTCTGTTGCTACACCAGCCTAATTAGCAATTAACAATCATATAGGCATGAAAACACTGTCTGTTGGGATTCATAAGCTGTAAATAAGAGCAGAAAGAACATCTGAACAAAGGAAGTGTATAAATATCTTTTTCTAGAATGTATATGATATATATTGAGTAATCATCTTAACATTGATAAAGGAGATGCAGTGTGTTTTATAACTGTAACATGAGTGTGTCGTTTCGTCTTGATAGAAAGGCGTAGGCTGCTGAAAGAAAGAGCACACTCTGTCTGTCTGTCTGTCTTTGGTGCAATGTTATTTTTGCCCTGAGGCCCAACACAATTAACACCCACTGCCGACTGGTTGTGTGTGTGTGTGTGTGTGTGTGTGTGTGTGTGTGTGTGTGTGTGTGTGTGTGTGCCTGCATTGATGTGTCTGCTCTAGATACATACAATTTTGTTTGTTTATTCATTCAGGCAAAAATTACAGTTTTTCACTGACAAAATGTACGTTTTGCCCATAATTACAAACGCACATACACACAGCCTCTGCAGCCGCATCATGAGGGAAATTTCAGTTTGATTGATTTAGACTTTCATAATTTCCAAGCTCCTAATTAATTGCTCTTCAGAAGTTAATTTCTCGCTAAATGTAAAATAAATACGCAGTAAAGCTGCATTTAATTTGGCACACAAAGACGAAAATGACAGCAGCACACACACACACACACACACACACACACACACACACACACAAACATGCCCCGCTTGCCATACAGCATCTGTTAAAAATGACACAAATCTCCCCAGATTGATCGCTCAAAAGCAAATCAATGGCATTTGGACATTTTGGAATGTGTCAGTAAATCAATTTAGCCCCCTGAAACAAGAAACAATAAACCTTTCTTTAGAGGTAATAAAAGAGTACAACCCATTCCATTAATTTATTGCCCCCCACACCCCACCCACCCCTTGAAATATGAGTGGATAATCACAGGCCAGGAATTCTTCCGGCAGTCCGGCAGACAAGTTGGTATGCCGTGCGGAGGAATGCTGAACCTGGAAAAGTCAAAACAATGTTGGGTAATGGAATGAGGGGAAAAATGACGAAGGATGTGAGGAGGGTCACAGAGGACGCGAGCGAGGGAGAGGGGAAAAAGGAGTGGCCAACAAATGGAGGAGGAGATAAAGGAGGAATGAAGAGGTTTTTATCAAGTGGAAATGAAAATATTCCTCCAACCTTTTTGTGGCATCCAAATCTGTCAAAGTAATGGGAGAGCTAGGAGTCCAGATCAGAGGCATAGCAGGAATTAAGACACTCCTGGAGCCAAAAAACAAAAGGAGGGAATATGCTTTTCAGTAACCAAAATATGCACATGTTTAGGTGTGCTGTTTATTATGAAGCTCCAAAACCCCTCCATAAAAGGGGTTTTTGTCACAATAATCACTCTTATTCTCCACCTCCTCCCTGCCTCAAACCTCATCTATGTTATAGCCATGCCCCATCCAGAATCCCTCTAAATCTGTGTAAATAAGGAAATGCTCCCATTTCGATGCACAGCAGAGAAGAAAAGATGCATGAAAAGATGTATGAGCCCCGTAACACAATGCAATTCAGAGGTGTGGAAATCTCCCCTCCTTAATCCAGAAATCAGTGCTGTGGAAATAGCGATTTGGGGCTGTCACTGCTAAGCTCCTTGTCCCTGGTGTATTATTGGAGCTGTGGCATAGAGGAGAAACACCGGGAGGATGATGCCACTGCTCACTACATTGTAAACAGGTTTCAGTGTTTGGGAAATAAGCATCTTGCCATAACCGAATTTCCAGGAGCAATGTAGGAAGAATGATGGCACTGACGACAGCGGATGCTTATCTCTGTGCTGCATCTCCGTACGCGTGCAGCCCTGGCTGCCGAGCTGCAATCTTCAGATGAATATACAGTATGCGCCAGTGTTTGGTGCATGGAAAGTGGGAGAAAATGTGTGCAGAATGCTAATGAGTGCAATTATTTATTTCGCACATTTTATCATCCTTTTCAGCTCAAGAGCAGTTGAAAGATGATGCACCTCACTGAGACACAAACACTCAGACACATTAACTGTCTGCTGTTAATTAACGGAGAGATGTGTTCGAGAACTGTGAATTAGTGCCTTAAACCTGCACATTCAAAGCGTTATATGGTATGTAAATCTCTAAGATATCGTGGCATTGTGCAGTTTTCTTTGGAAACTAGCAGAACTACAGCCGAATAACAGTAGAAATAGCGCCTGAGAGATTCTACATGCAGGAGCAATGCATAAGACATGAGCTGTGTCAGGGAGGTGAGTGGGTCGCAGATCCAGCTCTGTGCTATTCATAGACCCTGCCGATAACAGGTTGACTTCTCTGGGAAAGCAGCAGAGACAGGGGGGAGGAGGGGGGTGATAGACGAGAGACAAACAAGGGAGGGTGCAGGAGAATTTGCCTTTGGAAAGAGACAGAACAGAGCCGAGGAAGAGATGTTTTAGGGGTGGAAGCAATGGGATGAAACGGAAGATGATGAGGAAGAGGTGGCATCCTTCCATCTGCACATACACACCTGCACTGCCGGCACTTTCACGTCTGATTGTCGATGACAGCAGCAGAGAAAAGACGGATTCCCGCACCAAAAGGGTTGAACAAGACGGAGCGAGTGGCAAAGAAAAGTGTGGAAAGTTTCCACCCAAACAAACATCCACATGTCAGCCGCATTTCAGCGTAGGCCCTGGAGGTAAGGAAAGGCGGTGGAGTGTCTCCCCTGCTCCATCTCTCCTTAATGCACGAAAATAAACATGCGAAATGAGATGACAGCGAGGACAGACACAACACGGAGGCACACAATGTATCAAACCGGCCTCGCTCAGCAGTGGCAGCAGTCACGTTGGCCATGTGTGACTAACTACAATCATGTCATCCATAAGCCGTCTGTACCTACACCCTGTCTGTCTGCAGCTGCAATTTCACACATATTCTCACGCTCTGATCTTAGACCTGAAGAAATTACGGAAAAAAGAAACAAGACGTCTGTCCTGCATCAACAAGCCGAGCCGTCTCCCTTCCTATTGGTCGGTTCCTGATCATTCTTATGCACTTTTTATTAAGTAGATTTTTGTACGCAAAACAAAGTACTTGACACGACTGTGTCGGTAATTTACTTAAGTACGTGATCTGAGAACTTCTTCTCCTGCAGGCGACATCATGTCTACCGTCCCACCTGTTAGTCAGGAAGTCTGGAAACCCATGTTAGACACTTTGCTCTGGGGATTTTCCTGGCGAGCATCTCCTCAATCAATGAAATCGCCCAATGTTTTTTTGGCCCCCTTAAATGCTTTACTCCATATCACTGTGTCCACGGTCTCCCCAACCGAGGAGCTCTGCCAACGTAGCCAAGCCCTCATGCCAACGGAAATGGCTGCCTCTAATTTAGCTGAACCGGCTACATTCCTCGCCTAAAACAAAGCCGTTGCTGTTCACCATATTAAGGCGATCTTGCAACAGATACCAGCTCCATGTTGAAACGGACTCTAATCCCTCTTTTCATGCTGGCCTCTTGGTCCTCATCCAGTTGTACTACAATTGACAACCAAACTCCCTCGGGCATATGCACTCTTTTTTCTGCCCTTAATAACAATAGCGATAATGCATTTTAGAAATAATACGTGTTTCATTCAAAATGCAAATCTCAAAGGGGAAATAGGAGGGCAGAGCCACACAGTAATCAAAGGCAGGTAAAACAACCAGGAAAAGGCAAAACTCTAAAGCTGTGGGATAGAAATTTGTAAAAATACTGTGATCATTTGTAAAGAAATGTTTCAGGGTTTCTTTAAATGGTGGGGAGGTGCGCTCAAGAGGTACAAAGCAGCTCCTCCAGAAGGCCAAACCCCCCGTGGTGCTAGACCTGAAGGCCTGAATCTGATGTTGCAAACATCCCTCCCTATCCATCCCTGTTGCTAACTAAATTTCAATCTTCTCTCCTTTGCTCACACTCATTTTCCTTCCCTTCTCTCTCCCTCTCAGGCTCTCAGGCTCACTCTCTCTGCCTGAGCCTGCCCTGACCCAGACGTCTGTTCCCTGTCTGAGCTCCTGCCAGATTCCTGCAAAGGGAGGAATGCACGGGAGGGCCTCGCCGAGCGACAATTAACATTTCTTCGGTGCTGCACCCACACCTATGCAGGGTGCTTAATGATGGCATATTCATGAAGAGCAAATATTTGCACAGAAAAGCTGTCTCCCAGCGACCGCCGAGAGGTAGGGGAAGATAATTGAAAGGAGCTTGCGGCACTTCTAAAAAAGCAAGAAGGGGAGATAAAGAAAGAAAAAAGAAAAAGGAGAACTGAGATAAATGGAAGGCTGGGCTTTAAAGAGACTGTTGGTAAGGAGAGGATACCCTGTGAGGAGTGTAGTGACAGGAGAAAACCCTCTCTGTGGGGGACGGCAGCACATGCTGAGAGGGCACCAGCAACATTGGAAAATTAAAATCCTGGAACGTCAATGTGGAGAGAGATGGAGAGCACAGGAGAAGGCAGAGTTAAGATTTTTTTTTAGCAGGATGGGAAATCAGATTCAGTAAAACAGAGATATGTTTGAAAAAGAGAAGAAGAAGAAATTCACAGTTGACAAAGGATAGAGAGAAGCAGAGATGATACACTGACGGTTTTCCAAGAGGAGCAGACTGCATGCCGTCCTCCATTTCCCCAAAGAACATCCCTCCCTACTGCTGCCCCCAGCTGGGAGCGTGCACGCACGCACGCACACACACACACACACACACACACAGGCTGTCTGTCTGGTTGGGGGAGGGGTACACTGAGATGCAGGGAAACGGCGAGAGGTGGTGATGGAGAGGGGAAAGAGAAGGATGCAACAAGGGGAGGAAGGAAGAGGGGAAGAGGAAAATGATGTTACACATGGCGTGTGTGTGTGTGTGTGTGTGTGTGCGCCACCACCTGCACTGCAATGCTTACACTGTAAATCACCCACCTGACTCAGCATCCCACACACAGACACACACACTCTTTATTCATCATCCATGTTCTCCTGCCCAACACACACGCATACACAAACTTCCAACAAAAATCCCGCCGCAGAGAAGTAACTCAGGAGTCAATAACATGGTACACATGCACTTACTCACACACAACACATCCTCTTGAAAACACACACACACACATCGCCTGCATGCACCACCCCCCCAAGCACACACATATACACATATATAAATGTACACACATGCACACACATGCAGTGCTAAATGAGACAGCTGGAGCTATCAAACCAAAGCCTGTGAGAGCCAGCTTTCTTCAGATGGATTTGAGAGGTGGGCTTTACCGTATCATCTGCCAGCACGCTGCTGGGAATGAGACGTCACATTCATAACAGCCTATACTGCCTTATAAGGCAATTATCTCTCTCTCTCTCTCTCTCTCGCTCTTCTCTCCCAGTCAGAGGGGGGAGGGATGAGTGGTTTCAATTATGTGCGACAAAGACCAAATTAGGCACCTGGCAATTTCAATATGGCCTCTTTCTCTGCGCTAAGTTGATAGGATGTGGTTTTGATGGGGAGGTAATGTGGTTGCATGCGTCTCAGTCTCATGGATGAACACATATGTCTGCTTGCGCCGTGGCAAACAAGCTGCTGTTGAACAAGAGAAAAGATCACATTTCAGAACTACTCTGCAACATCTTGCAGAAAAAAACACAAATGACCGACGACGGACAATAAAAAAATGCAGAGATGTTCTTTTGTTCTTACTGAGGAAAGCAAACGCCGATCACACACACAGGCTCTGCAGCAGGCCATGATCGATCCATTTGCGGCAGCTTTGAGGGGCACATTGAGTCTCTACTCTCATTGACTCCTTCACGATCAATAGCAGCTGATTATTGGCTGGAGAAACTAGCTGGGGTTGTCTGCTGCTGCTCTGCTGTGCATCGTGCACTCGGGTTTCACGCACAGACCACAATGAACGCAAGATACACAAATGCAACCAGTTGCTGCTCTCAAACACCCTCTCTCTCTCTCTCACCCAGCACACACACACACAAGCTCCCACAAAACACACTGTGTAATGTACCAATGCACACCCACACAGACTGTAGTGTAGATAATCTCCCTAATGAGGGATGGCAGGTTGCAGCTGTATGGAAGCTATCATCTGTCTGTCTGACTGTGCGGCCTTTTGCACACGGAGCCGCGAGATATGGACTTCATTGTAGAAATGGCTACACATGTGTGAATGAGGTTTTTCATTAAAATTTCTCGTTTCCTCAATTTAGCTTAGCACCATCCAGCCATTATCTCCTGACACCATATTTGAATGCCTCAAGTCAACAACGGGGGGAATCAACTCTTCACCGTGTGTGAGCGTGCACTCAACCATCCCCTTTTCTCCATCTCCATGTATGGCGCTGCTATGTAGCTGTGAGTGGATCGGCACAGGCTCTCTGTTCCTCTCAGTCTCTACACCTCAGTGACTCTAATCCACTGAGCTGCTGAGGAAAGAGTGCTGACGGTGCCCTTTTCCACCGACTATCTCCTAATCCAGCTGGCTGCGGGTCTGGGAGAATAATCCTGGATTAGGAACTCCTCCCCATGGAGCAGCCATAGGGTTCCCCCCCCCCCCATCACAGTCAGCTGTGCCTGGGGCGCCGCGCCTTTCACACTGTGAGAGAACATAACAGCCAATCCAAAAACAGGCAAACAGTTTCTGATTAGGACTGAATTGCGTCAAACCTCTCCTCGTGTCGCCCTGAGGGGTAGCTGTGGTGCTTATTGGAGACGAATAATAGCAAAGCGGGATAATGGCGGATAGGCCATGTGATGTTACAAGTGCTTTTCATTTGAGGTGACAAAGATTTGGA
The DNA here is from genome assembly GCA_036023855.1 of Gadopsis marmoratus. Taxonomy (NCBI): domain Eukaryota; kingdom Metazoa; phylum Chordata; class Actinopteri; order Centrarchiformes; family Percichthyidae; genus Gadopsis; species Gadopsis marmoratus. Next base: position 34,495 of record JAVQJF010010077.1, on the reverse strand, counting down.
TTCAAGAACGGGAGGAACTGAGCCCCCAACGAAGCACTTTGTTAGCACAGGATACACTCTAATTGGTGCATTGTCGGAAATGACAGCTATTGTCTTAATGAGAAACCTGACGTGTGTGTGTGTGTGTGTGTGTGTTCCCACCTTAACCTAAATTAACAAACGCAAGCAAGGAATGAATGTCAAAAGATAAAAAAAAATAAAAGAATGTACCATTGGCTCTAAATGGATCAAAAGGACCTGAAAGATTTTTATTTACACACATTTTGGACATCGACATATTTCAGCCCTGAGTCAAATAAAATTCCAACATAGCTGTTTCACAAATTAACATGATCTGAAAAATAAAAGCGGAGTCGTTCACAGTTTGGGGTGCGACTACAGAGCAACCAAACTGTCCACTGAGAAGCCACAGAGATCCTCCAGACATTAACAGGCAGTGAGTAATTATTCATGTGACACTGAGGTTGATGCGACGCAACAGAGGAATCATGATCTTCTGACCAAGACGCACAGGCAGAGTAGAGATGTTGTTAGTAGAGAGTTTCAGTTTCTTTACAATTGATCAGTAATTAAGGCCAGCGACTCTTTTCATCATCTCACATACTGAAATCAGTGACTGGCTGTATGGATGCAATTCAGTGCAAATGAATGATACCAGCCATAGGAGATTTTTGTATTTCAGTCACTGTATCAAAGATTGATCCAGAGCTCATCTTGAGGCTGCGAGTCCGGACGTAGAGGGTTATTGTTATTATTAGCATTGCTAGCTGATCAGTAATCCAACAGGTTTTTTCCATCTGTGCACGCGACGTCCTCCCTCAGCACACAATCACGAGTTTATTTACCCGCATGGCTGCCCAAGAGAGACTGGAGCTTGCGTCAGTGCACATGTCCCACGGCCCCAGTGAGGAATAACAGGGGACAGCGGGGAGGCTCAACGCGCAGAGTGTGTGTGGCCACATCATGGCAACCCCACTAATGGTTGTCAAGAGGACTTCCAGCTCCAAGCTTTGAGTTTCATCGCGAGCCGTTGGTTGCAATTACAGGGAAAAGTGATTTGTCCATTTTTCTTGTTATGCTGGACCATTGTAAAGCTTTTATCAGATGATTTTTCATTTTGATTTGCACTAGCTCAATTATCTTATAGTAGCTACATGCTACTGACAAAAAAAACAAGACTGGTGTTACTCTATATGTTTCTTATTGTCAACCAATCCCATGAAAAGATTGTGTCAACTGTTTCTGTAGCCCATTGGCATAAATCTTGGCTCATAAATATACAGTTTGATTTTTAAAAAAGGCTCAGTATGTTTCTAAAAAAACCTGGGCACTGTAGTTTTTAGCAAACGTTGCTCAAACAGGAGAAAATAGTGCATTTGTTGCGGATTCACACACATTTGCTGAGTATTTACAGCAGCAGGACGGTGTGCATGGGACTGACTCAAAATAAGCTACAGAAATCATGTTCATCATCATAATGAAGGAACATGTCACTCTGACTGAATCTGAGGAATTAGGTATATCATGATTTGGATAAACACGAACCTTGTTAGTAGGATAAACTTAATTGTTGGTTTCAGTCTTCCCAAGGAATTTGGCAATGTTCTATATTTTTCTAATTATCAACAGACACCTCAATCGAAGCACTGCGTGCTGGTGGCCTTTAATTTCATACTGTTGAAAGATTCTTACATATGATATGGATATAGCTCTAATATCCATATTACTGTATAGTTTGTTTTTGTTTCAAATTTTTATCTCTATTTTATCTTATTTTAATATTCAGATTTTATTGCACCAACAACACCAAAGCAAATTCCTTGTACGTGAAAACCTACTTGGCAATAAACCTGTTTCTGATTCTGATTCATTGGGATTTTTTTGGCAGCAATATAAAAAGGTCATAAACACGAAAATAAAACATCTTTCACAGGCTGAGTTTATAATGCAAAAGCCATATTTTCAATCTGCTATGAATCATAGAGCTCTTAAAATAAGAGAATAAATGCAAAGCTGTGTCTTAGTCACTCATTTCCTCCCTTGTTCTGCCGCAACCAAAATATGCACACCAGCAGGAAGACCGATGGGGCAAGGGAGGGGATCTGAAATACACGCACTATAATACAGATTTGTGTTTGCCTTCACAAGAACACACCTGCTCTCTCTCTCGTCTCTCTCTCACACTCACACGATGTAAACCAATTGCAGAGTTATGTCACCCGTGACACATCTCAGAAGCACTCAGCACGGCAAAGACTCAAAGAAGCAACCCGTGAGCTCGAAAACACACGGAACGTCACAACATATATCTCCACCTCTGTCACCCTCAATCCTCCGACTACCAGCCTCCCTCCGTCTGCCTGCAGATATTTTCAGAAATGCCTCATTTTCATTTCAATCTTCTGCATGATATAGAGCACGGCTGCTCCTTCACCTAAACGTCGCCAACAGTTGAATAGAGCACAGGTGAGACAGACGCGACTATTGTAATGATGAGAGGCCAAGTCAATCTAATTGCATTCAAGGGTGAAAAGGCGTCTATTTTCGTGTCTTGTTACATGAATCGAAAAGAAGAGAGTGGAGGATACAGGCGGCTGTGGCAACATGAAAGCAGTTATCTCTGCATGTCTCCTGTCATACTTCATCACTCAGTATGTTTTAAGATATCAGTGCCTACAAGCACATGACATGCTACGTGAAGAGTGGAACATGTGCGAGTAATCTCTAGCGGCTTTCTTTCAGTGCTGCAGCGGTTCTGAATAGACTGTGTTAAATATTGCTAGGTCTGACCAAAATTACAGAAGAGATGGAAGAGAGCTTAAACAGAGCGACAAGGTAATAATAACTCAGGAGAGCAGATTCTTTGCTAATGCAGTTACATCTGTAAACCTGCTCTGCCCATCCTCAATACATACAGTTAGAAGAGTACTCCAGCAATATAGTATTGCACTTCCATTAAGCTGGTGGACAAAATCAATGCAGTAGAGTTTGAGGTTTTCCTGATGTTTGTTTTTCATTTCCTCCTTTAAAAAAAAATTAAAAACAACACATCAAGGAGACCACGCATATCCAAAGGATGTTCACCTCCTTCCGCTTCTAAAAAAACAGCTGGTGTTATTCTTCTCATCCGCAGGACACTGTAATGGTATGTGCGTAGTGAAACACACCATGCTGGGTTTATGGTGATGACAGCATCCCTATGGGGAACACGTCTTTTATTATTCATTTATTCAACTGTTCTTAACGTGTGAACGTGGTCACTTAATGTTATTACCATTCCTTTTGTGTCTTCAGCGTGGCGATTTGATGTTTTTATTTTACGTGAGGTCACCAAAGTAGACTGTTTTCAGCTATGTTCAGCATTTTAAATCTTTTAGTCCCGAAAAAAACTGAAATCCACATTTCCCACAATGCTCAATAGTGACATTTCTTTAGATGCTCCCAGCCTGGTAAACTGCCACATCGTTCAAATAGTTTGTAACACAGGTTTTCACTTCGGTAACACTTTGTAAAGCCGAGATACTCAAGTAAGTACTTTAGTTGTTTTCTCAGACTTTAGAAAGCACTTTGAGAGCCACAGAAAACACTGTAGAATCATTTTCAGGGTGTGCACTCACTAAAATAAGTGGAGTATCTTTACTTGAATGTATCTCTAAAATATCAGGGCATCATTGCCTTTTTTATTGTTTCAATAGCATAACCAAATATGTCAGAAACAGTTCCACTTGTATATAGACATTGAATATTATTGTTCATTGTTTCTTTCACCTATTTGTGTGTACATAATAGCACACTTTTACCTGTATATTCCTTGTTTGTGTACACACACACACGGCTAATAAAGCTGATTGTGATGATCTCTTCAAATTCATGTCAGAGTTAAAATGATTAAATCTTTGAAACGGAACATAAAAGAGGAAGGATTTGTACATATAAAGACAAATAACGACATATATCTATATTGAAAATAAGCATTAAAATCCCAACAGCAGTGCAGCATGTAGCTTGGTGTGCTATGGATCAGCTGATGGATCAGCCTGCTGACTGTAGCCCTGGAAGGCCCATTAACACCTCCAGAGGGTAGAGCCCAGCCCCTCCATAAACAGCCCAGCCGGAGGTCCATCCTAATGGGCTAAGCTCATTCCCAGCCTGGCCTGCTCCAGGTGTGGAAGCAGAGCCCTGTAATTGATAATTAGGGGGCAATAACCCAGCGTTCAATGCAGGCTTCACGACAGGAGAGTGGCCCGGCCCCACACTGTCACTCAGTCAGCAGCTGGGGGAAACCAGAGAATTGAGGAGGAGGAGAGAGCAGGGCTGTAATTCAACAAGGAGTGGGTGGTAGGGGGTTGAGGGGGAAAAAAAGGTTTCTCGGACACAATAGCACATGTACACACAAGCAGGCTTCAGTGTGTGGTGCACATGTAAAGGCTGATAGAGCAGAGACGGAGCATTTGAGTATGATTGCAACACAGCCTACACAGAGCTGCAGCGCTTTGCGTAGGTTACTGATACGACTGCGGCGCTTGTGATACCATAGGTAGCAGTGTGAGTTTATAACATACTGGGGACAACAGGTTGGGCATATCACTCCACACACACACACACACACACACATTTTTGTCTCACTGTTAAACCACAGATGCTATCAATCAAAATGACATACTAAAAATGCTCTAATCTAACGCTGTGTAGAATTAAGCAAAGCGCCTCCAACGAGCACTGCAGTTGTCAGGCGTACTTCACAACAGGGTGATTTTCATTTTTTACGGGTTCAGTGGATCCATGATGTGCTGCTCCATCATCCACATGTGCCGTCGTTCAGTTTTTTCTGCGGATAAAAACTGCATCAGTCACTCAAATGACGCAGAGGCCCAAGATTTGAGTAATAAGAAGTGGCGTTTTATTCATTTGTTATTTCTGTCATTTTCCCTTTTTGTTTTGTGCTGTAGCAATGCATTAGCCCTCAGAGAAGCTATTAATCGAGGGCTAATGGGTTGTAATTGCAGTCAGGCAGGACCCCACATCAGAGGCAGAGGGGGTCTCTGGATAGCAGAATAATCACACGTACAGTAGAGAATTGCTTACAATGGATTAGGTCCCTGGGCAATCTTGGGGTGTAGGTTAAGGCAGTTTCAACTCATTTTCCAATTGAAACCCATAATACTTATCCCAGCAATGTCTGGCATTAATCAACAAGGTTAATATAGTGAGGGGTTAAAACAGAGGGACAAGAAAAGGAGCTTCAGGTGTCACTGGGGATGAAAAAACCTCCCTGAACAGGAGTAAACAACCACTAACAGGAAGTGTGTTAGCCACAAAATACATTTGTAGCACGTCTGGGCCGTCAACAGAAAAATGGATCAAATTTTGTTTTCCTGGAAGCACTCGGGAGTTACTAAACCGGAATACCTGCGCTGCCAGAGCCATTCCCCACAGACGACTGTCAGCCCGAGTCTTCCTTTCGCTTTCAAGGAGCCAGTCACCTGATGATGGTGTCTGATGCTATCTCCACAGCTGTACGTGACAGTCAGTTGATCACTGTCAAATGCCTCAGCAATCACACACACAACACACACACAGTCAAACAGCAGAGGCTGATAAGACGGCGCTAGATCATTTAGGGTTAAACTCTGAGCAACACACCGTCTGCTTTGCTGCCTTTTCTCATGGGAGGCCTGATGTATGTTTGTCATGGAAATCCCCCGTGAGGCAGAATTCGCACCTCATCGTTTTCATCTTTGCATAGTTAAAGGAAGGCACACAAAACAAAACATCTTATACTTTTAGCAACACCACAGCCATTTCTGAGATGAATCATGAGCCTACAGAACCGTACAAGTCAAACACACTTTTGTGCAAACATGAGGAAGTCTGGAAAAGACTGTTATGCATTATTAGAGCTAAAGGTACATTTAGTATCTGCTTGACCTGTGCATGGTAAGTATTTTCTTTTTTACTGCACCAAGCAAAGGACAAGCTTGCTGCAAAGGTTTCCTTTTCTTTTGTTTGATTAACCTAGTTACGTCTTCTCTCCATCTGTTCCGTGGCCAGTGTAGATACATTCACACAGCAGTGGTTTTTCGGCTCTCCTGCCTCGGGTTCCCTTGGTTCTTGACGTAAGGGTTTCTGGAAAACCAACTTAAGTTTCAGGAAGTTGGAAATTCTGTCTTGCAGCTTACTTACTAGTAAAACTGGTTCTCAGAGCAGGCAATGATTAGAAGAGGCGTTATTGTTGAGCATGTTATCTTCAGGGAAACTATGTAAAAACAGTTTAATTTCTGGACCAACTCTGAAAAGTACCACCTAGTAAGATCATCAAGTCTTGATTTGCTGTTATTTGTATTTACTGACTTCACTGTCTCAAGACACTGGAATGACAACATGAATTTTCCATTCAAGTTTGTTTTTTTTAAATGGATGTATACAGTAAACGGATGTCTCGAAAAACATTAAATGACACGAAAAAAACTCAGTGGAATATCTTTATGTGTACAAACTACAGTGAAGGGCAAACCGATCGCCAAAGTATTAGTAGTATATTTATTTTAATATTGCCAACAAAAAAGCTATTGATACTATAAAATACCTCCATTGATGTGTTTTGCAATATTTTCTTTTCCATAATTTACAATAAAATCTACCAAACCATATACCACTACAATTTGCATAATGAAAGCATTTCATTTAATTTATGATTTCTGATAAACCATTAACATTACATAAATTTTGATTATAAGCGTCTTTCTATATTACTCCTGATATCCGTGTGCACTTAATGAAATACAAAACAATACACAGACTGTACCGTATTAATTGAGCAGTGTTTAATGATGAAAGTATCGGTGTTGGTGTTAAAGCCAGCAGTGTCTGGAAGGCATTTATAAATCGTACGCTTGGCTAATGTTTTGGTACACTTTTCAAGAGAGGTTTCATTAAAGTACGACTGTGTTTTCATTAATACAGAGAAAAAGAATACGCTCTTTATTTTCCCGAGATGTGTACAGCAATACATCAGCATAATCATGGAGCTTAACAGTAACATCGTACATTCAGTGATGACTGATCAAAACCCCTTTGAATAGGAGTAGTCAATAATGAGGCTCGTGACTCACAGTGCCTGTGCGGACAATGTGATTTCAATGAGGATTTTAATAAAATTCACGAGTTCACACACACAGTTTCATTACGTTGCCATTGTGCATCTCTTGGACTTTGCTCATTTCAGCACAGCCACCCAATTTTCCCAACTCCGCGGGCATTTCCAGCAAGCAGCTGCACATGACAACTAATAGAGAGAAGGAGCACTGCAGATGAATGAATGCCATTTGTAGAGACTGCTTGCTGAGTGAGAGAGAGAGAGCACAAGAGAGACAGAGAGGGGAGGGGGCTGATCGAAAGTCTTAATATCACATTTTAGCAGCAATTTGAAGCGGTTTTCACCCACAGGAGTGTCGCTCAAAAGCGCTGAGGGGAAAAGCCTTTAGAGTGTCTTTACATCTGGGACTTGCAAATCACAGAGGGAAGATGCAAATCACTATACATCCCTGTGTGAAGCGTAAATTGTTCTTTTCCTCTCCATATCATTCCCTCAGAGTCCCTTCCTTCCTTTCGTCCTCTCCCAGGTTCTCCCCATGATGACTGCTATAATTAAAGAGACCGGTCGGGTGGTGGAGTGGGGGGGGGGTTCTCTATCTCATAACCAGATGTTTAGAGGTCACTCCAGTTTACACACACACACACACACACACACACACACACACACACACACACACAAAGAGTTTCACACTTGTTGAGTGAGAAAAAGCAACACAAATCCCCCCCAGATACATTCATGTGGACTGATTCTTAGTGTTATTAGTGCGTTGCCATTCATTTAAAAAAAAAGGTGAAAGTGGAGAGAATGCTGAAAAAAGAAAAAAAACACTAAAAACAAAAAAACCTAGTAACATTGTGCTGACAATTTGTCACACCCGTCTAATCAGGGTTCAACACAGAAGATAAAACTTCAAGTAAAATACACCATCAATTTCTCAGTCAGGATAAAAACATGATCTGTGCTCTCTTTGGCCGACAGCGCTGTCGTATCCATCCAATACCTCAGTCAGGAGACTCATACTACATTTTATGATGGTGATGTGTAAATGATTAAGCCCCTATTGGTAAAACAGTTCAAATGATCTTCTGTGTCTGCCGTCATCAGAATGAAACAAACACCTAGCTTCCTCCTGCCTGTCGTGAAAACCATTTTAACGGAGAGAAATTATGAAAATATTCCTTATCACAATATGCATATGCGGAGCTCTATTATCATGTGAGTGTTTGTCATGCAAACACATTCTTACCTGTTTTGGGCTGAGTGTTTTCCAACAAACATGTAGTGCCCTCTATATGTCAAGAATCGCTCATGCAAGGATATAATATTGCTAAATATTTGTAACTGCTGATATAAACGCAAACATTCACTTGTTTGAAAATGAAATGGAACAAAACTTTAAAGTACCAGTAATTCGTTATAATCCTATTTGTAGGTTAACCCTTCTTTGTTGACACCAAAAGGATTGGATTTCATGTTAAAAACGTCTTGCTCAGACTTGAGAGATATGGACATATAATTTGATACTCAAACAAATATTCCATTGTGAGAAGATGGGACCATTTTTAAAAGTTTTAAAAGTTCAAGTGCTGTGACTGCGTCTCCAGTTTCATTTGACCCTCAGTCAGAGTCTGCACGAATTCAGGATGGTTGCCTCAGACCCTGATGTGACCCCTGCCCACAAAGCCCATGGAAGTGCCAAGCCAGCAGCAGACTCGAACCTGAAGTAGCTCCAGACCAACAATGCACCTGCCGACTGTCCATTCTGCTCCAAGAAAAAAGCAGCCTCTTGACTTCTGGCCCGTCCAGCAGAAAACCGTCATTGCAGTTTCATGTGATGCTGAACGTCACAAGTAACATTCTGGTAAGGCAGTGTTCCACGTTGCACCACATGAAAAGTGACAAAAATCCTCAGGAAGTTAGTGAAACTAGAAGCGGGGACTGTGGAGAGAGGAAGCAAACAGTTCAGGAATCCAGCAGATGGATCCGAACCTTTGCTGCACTAACATGAGCTAAGGCCAGCAAAGCTCCCCATAGCTTCCACCTCAGGACTGTTTCCGGAAGGTGAAAATATCCCGGGTTTTGGAGCCTTTCTTGCCCTCCAGTGGAGGCGTGGGGGTGGGGTTCGGTGAGGGCGTGGATGACAGGGAGGGAGAGGAGGGACGGGGGGTGGAGGTGCCTCCATAGGGGCAGCTCTGTGAGTCTGGGTGTTCGCCAGAACACTCCACAGTGGGGATGTAGCGGCTGTCCCACATCCCCGGGCCACACAGTTTACAAAGGTCATGTAGGCTGCAGGGGATTCTGGGTAGCAGGCGGAACTGGTAGAGAAGGCTGCGAGCCTGGAAGAGCAGGATGAAAAGTGGCAAGATGAACTAAAATATGTGAAAGAGTGAAAGGAGCTTCTGATTGGCAAGAAACAAAAGTCAGTGAATGCAAAACAATTAGCTGCATTAGCTGATATAAAACACAAAGGATCAAAACATTAAAATAAATAAATGGACTCCAAGCAAAAAGATAACAAAACAATGTCAAGGTCAGCATTGCTGTGTGTTACCTAAAGCTACAGAGCCAGTGTGCCTCTGCTTAGAAACATTGGCTGCATAATCCCAGGCAACAACAAAAGCAGTTACGCCAGCTGCATGTTAACATGAACTCGCTGCCTGTGGTTGCAGCAGCACTGACACAGCATCCATAAACATGAGCACGCAGGCACAGTCTCAGTAGCAGGGATGCAGATCATAAATCCTCTGCATGGCAGCATTCCATTTAGCACCTCAAGGCCACTATGGGCTGGTATAATATGCGAGCGCTGCGTCGCTGCGGCATTGGGCAGAGCAAACACAATACCAGTTTGAATTTAATGTAATGCAGTAGGCAGAGGTATTGTTACGAGCATGATCATAAAGCACAGACTATTCTAATATTCTGAGGTTAATGGATAGCCATGTATGTTGGGTAGGTGCAGAGAAACAACATGAAAAGACCTAAACCTGTCATAAAAGCAAGAAAACCCAGAGGAGTCGCTGCGATACCTTGCGCAGCACCAGTTCTCCATTCATGTGCATGGAGAGGTTGGAGAAGTGGAGCAACATTTGGTCAGTGGCGAGCTGCTGTTCTGTCACATCCTCCCCATAGAGAACAATGATGGCCACGCACAGGAACAGGTGGAAGTAGTCCGTCTACGAAGAGGGGGGGGGGGGGGTTAGTGAGAAGGTCACTGGTGGAAGACAAACCCACAAATATCTGCAAATCATCTGTTTTTTGGGACCCAACATTACGATTGCAAAATGCAATGTCAGCGTGGTCTCCGACCTCTGCATTTAGTCATGACCTTGCCGCAGGGTACAGTGTGAAGGTTACCACAGAGAAAACTAAAGACAAAGAGCAGATATGCACAAAATGCAAATGTACACTGAGATCCAGTTCAAGGAAAATGCAAATTATGAAGATACAGTATTTGAAAATTTAAGGTTAATGATGGAAAGTGAAGGCCCGTATCTTGATTTCAAAATGCACCCATCAACAATATCTTAGTGTTAGTCTAAACAACAACTAGACAAGAGCAGTCTATTGTGACACGACATTGTCTGATGCCTCCAAATTCAAAGAACAATAAGGCTTCAATCAGAAATTCTTGCTTCTGGTCCATCTGGTATGTGAAATTTAACTGTCTAAACCTGAGGTTTCCCTCTGCTATCTCCTCCGTCACCACCTGTTGAAGATCACATCTAGCGGGGAGTCTGAACAGATGGCGTGTGGCAGAAAGACCGATACTTGACTCTGCCATGGTGAGGTGTTAAGCTCTGCGTCGTGGCAGTGAGCATGACACAGAAACAAGTTTACTGCACCCTGATAGAAGGGGGTGGGAAACAAACATGCTCCACACTGTAAAGATATGAGGTTGAAAAGCCAAATCGTATTGCCGTTACTACAGTTCACCCGCTTCAGCTTCCATCCTTCAGACACTCCTGAAATATACTGAGCTGCACCTATACTAAAATATTATATTTAAAATGTAGTTGTCCCTAGAAAATAAAGGCCATTCTTTGAACTACTCCACATGTAAGGCTAATTACTGTTAAGTTGTTTTACTTTTTAAAATACACATTTGAAAAATGTATTATGCTTTATTGAAATGTATCAATTTAAAGTGAACTAAATCAAAACGTGGGATTTTATGAAAGATTAGTAAAATAATCCCTAACACTATTGAATTAAACCCCTTCAAAAACAAGAAGTAACATGATATTTTACAGGTATTTAGGAGGATTGCAACAGTCGGTGGTGACAGGCTTTAAAATAATAACACGGATACTTTCATTGCAGAAAATGTTTCTGAAAATGTGGTGCTATAGTGAAACGCCTGTCAAACGCCTCTGTGTGCTCATTTATGCAAAGTTTTTCTTACAAACTCGTGTATGCAAAAGGAGCCGCTCGGACTTTGCCCTGACCTGGTAGTGTGCCCAGCAGGCCTCCCACATGCGCAGAGCCTCTGTGTCAGGGAACTCTCGCTTGAAGCAGAGCAGGATCCAGCGATGGCAGAAGAGCAGCTGGAGGCCGTCCTCCCCCAGCCTGGTCAGGTGCTGGTGGAAGTGAGGCAGCATGAGACGCAGCAGCTCCCGTAGGTACATCTGTAAGGCAGGTCAGAGAGGGATCAGCTTGCTTGACAGCAGGTACGACCTACACGTTGTTGAGATTTGGGAGGTGTGCGCTTCAGATCCTGCAAGCCTTCATAACCTACAGTTACCCATAACACCCTTCTTTGCGTAGGTTCACAAAGATGCTCAGGGTTGTTTGTTGCTCAAAAAGAACTACTTGGTCTGACGCTGGAAGGCAAATGTGTTTATAGCTTGTCTGAGGTGGAGTGGCGGAGTGAAGAGCCGACTGTCATAGAGAGGGGAGAGACGCAATCTTGTTTAAATATGGGCAAAACAGTGCACGTCTTCAGGCATTTTCATTTCTGTGAATGCCTTCATAGTTGAAAATAATACGTAAAAAATAACCGTTTTTTAAGAATGACATAAAACCAAGCTTATTTTGTTACCTCTGCATAGACAAATGTCGGATTGTTGGTTTGCGCAAAGTTACAGAAATGATCTGATTAGGGGGCTTATGCTATGCAATCATCCGACAATCACTTCTGATGGAGCATACCGACGCCTTTATATATGTACCCCCTCAGAAGCATACTTCCAGCTTTTTTCCTACTTCTACGATACAACCTGACATCCCAACTCAAAAACACACACAGAATCCTCCTACCAGCTGCCTCTCCATGTCTTCATCACGCGGTGAGCTAATGAAGATGGTGTTCTCCATGAGGCCGACAAAGCACCAGAAGGTGTCGCTTTCATCCTGGATCTCCGTGAGCAGGGGGGCCACCAGGTCAGACATGCCCTGGCAGTAGCCCATGTCTGGATTGAACACTGCATAGTTGAGCAGAATCCGCCTGGAAAAACAAACAAAAACAGCCACGGACATCTCAGTGCTGTTGTAACATCTCAGCAGAAAACAGAATATCCAATTCAAATTAGCAATAGAGTTTAAAAAAATTCAATATTCAGCTTATTATTTGTTTTTGAGTCTGTGATAAAAAATTTGTTCACGACCCTGCAGCCCAGCCAAACCACTGTAATGTATGGTCCCACCTGAACACTCTGAATGCTCCAACATGTTTCAGCACTGCTGGTAAGGCCCAGAAAAACATGACAAGCCCTGCTATGCCAACTCCTCTGGTAGCCAGGGGGCTAATTAATGAACCCCCCCCCCCCCTCCGTTTTTTGGGGTTTATGGATACTGCTTTGAAGTAAACCTGGCGTCCTCGTGCATTAGTAAGGATTGTATAAACAAGAGGGAAAACCCTGAGGACGTTTTTGTTTTATTGTTGTTAGCGCAATTTTAACTGTAAAAATGGATGTCGTTTGGATAAACTAAGAGCATGAGTTATAGGGGAAGCAGACTTTGCAGTGGTTTTGTGTTTGGAAAATTAAAGAGATAAAACGTATAGGATGATGCCGGTATCTTCAGTTAGAAAGTTATCAGTCCAATAGATGTGAGATAACTGAGGAAGCATCACCCTGCCCCAGATGCAGCATAAGACATAATACCCAGACAAATACCAGGAGCCTCGATGAGAGTCACTAAACTAATATGCTATTTAAATCCTCTTGCTCCTCGTTTAGAAAGCCATTAACTCTGAGTATGCATCAAAAGTGCTCAGACGGCTTAGTCAGAGTCAATAAAGCATGAAACTCATTTGCGGCTCCCCCAGGGTTCAGAATATGAAATGAATAGGTACGCCTGACTGTGCGTTGGGCTGAGGAATGGGAATGATAAGGGTGGATTGAGAGGAGGTGACAGAAGGAGAGGGCAAAAGAGACGGAGATAGAGATCGAGACTTGGGGGTTAAAAAAAAAAAGAAAAAAGACATGAAGAGAAGTGGTCTGACCTCATGATCTCCACATTGGGGTTATTCTCTCCTCTGAAGAAGTGGTTGCTACGGTCTGTTCTCACCACGTCTTTGTCCACTGTGAACTGGACCTTTCTCCAGAAGTCGCTGTGCTCCTCCGGACTCATGGACAATCTGAAAACACACACACACAGTGGAAGCAAGAAACATTATATACATGCAAAAAGAAAACTGAATCCTGACGCTGTTTTCTTTATCAAGACTGGTTTCCAAAGTTAAACAGTTATGATGGATAAAATAAAGACACGCGCAAGAGAATTTAAGAAAGTTTTTACTGCACAATCTCTAAGGAAATTAAGCTAATTAGGATAAGAAAATAAAGCATTATCAAATAATCTTTACCTCAAATGTTACTCTGGTGTAAAACACTAATGGTTAGTTGCAAATGAACAAAAAAATGTGGGGGTGGGCAAGCAGTGGACTGAAGGGTTTTTTACACCAGTAAGCACTCCACTGAGGATAATAGCACAACCATAAACCCCCCACCCATCCCTCTAAATGTTAGGGACTATATTAGCAGTGTACTCTGTGTATGGCACTAATGTATTCAAGTCCTAACAAGCAGAGGGGATTTAATTAACACTGTTTGTTTTCCATGTGGCCCCACCAGGAATAATGAGCGCACACCTGATGCAACGCCACGCAACTGTTTAGTTTCAGTGCCGTGTGTTTGTTTCGTTGGACCCTCCCGAGCCAACTTTGTATCTTTCTCTCTCTCTGGAGGCTGCTGCTCAGGAGTTCAGGACATGTTTTCATCACTTTATATTTCTGAGACTGGTGTGGTTAAGCAAAAAGATATCTGCGTTTACATACAAACACCCATCGTCTTAGACACTACCACTGCCCTGGACGAAATGTTTACTTTGATTTCATTTTATTGATTCTATACTCTTATAGTATATAACATGGGCCGAAGCTAGTTTGCAATGTCCGACCTGAGATGGGCCTTAAAAATACACAAATCTAAAAAAGGAAATACAATACAATAAGATTAACATGAAACTCACCAACAAGCCACCAGATCATTAACATGACAGATCCCTCTTTAAGATGTTTTAACTTCCCATCCCATCCAGGCTTCATTCAGAGAGGTAGGAATCAGATTAATTACTTTCTAGCTCACAAAGTAAACAATGAGAGGATGCATATTGATAAGTGAGATTTGATAATCAATTAATCAAAAACATTCCCTGATTTCAGCTTCTCCAATATGAGTTTGCTGCTTGTTTTATCCAATTGTATTCTGAATATCTTTGGATTTTGGACACTTGGTTGGACAAAACAAGACATTTGATGGCATCACCTTGGACACAGACCAAAAAATCAACTGAATCCTCGAAAAGAATAAGCGATAATTAACATAATCGTTGGCTGCGGGCCTGGTCTGAACATATGTGAGGGTATATATTTGTGAACAAAGTGAAGGTTATTGACAGAGAGAAGTGAACTTCCTCTTTTCTTCTACAAGTCTGAACCCAAAATAGAGACCTTTTGAATTTAAGTCCCTGGGGGCAACAAAAAAGAAATACAAGCACTTCCTCATCAAGCGAGCCAGAGAGGACATTTCCTATGTTAAGCATGAAGCGTGTTACATGACAAATGTGTCAAAATGCGTTACCAACAACATGATTTTCAACAAACCATACATATAATCAGCCATGTTTCAGGCAAGAAATATTATGCAAGGGCCTCCTACAGACATTCCAGAAAATATGGGGATGCTTCATGCCTTACCTGGAAACTAAGTTAGCCAACTCAAGTCTAACCAACCAACTCTGTACTTTCTGGTGAAGAAATGCAGCTTATGTGTGACAGTATGATGAACTAATTAACTAAATAGATCTCTTTTTTCATGTTTTCTATGTGTGTATCTATATATAGGTTTTGTTTTGCTTTTTGTGTTCTTATTTACTGTGGAAAAACATAAAAACATTCAACTAAATCAAAAAAAAAAAAAAGGAAGACAACATCCTAAATATTCACTGTTTGCCTGTTGACCTATGTCTGCAGTAATCCAGTCTTTGCTTGGTCAAAAGTCTATTTACTTGTTACAAGCTGGAATTGCTTCCATTTGCAGCTGCTCAGTTATCCCGGCTAAACGAAGGACATATGGTTAGGAGATGAGGAACAAAACCACAGACATGCATCCTTGCTCCTAATGATCAACCAGTGGCCCTGGAGGCTGCGCCAGTCAAATGGTCTTTAAAGGAATCCACATCAGAGTCAGAACAAGGACTCCAATTACCTGACTTCAATAAGCCCTTCTGATAGACTCAAAATGTTAATAGGCCATACAGATGAAACCTGTCCAATTATCATATTCATTATAGACAAAGAGGCACAACGTGTGAAAATATGTGCACATTCACCTTTTACAATAAAGACTCAAGGATGTGCAAGCTTTTTTTTTATCCTTCTCACGAGAGCATTATCTGATAAGCACCGACATGTTTGTCCCCCCGGAGACCTTTTACTTCACACCCGGCACCTCCCCTTAACACTTCCCCGATTGTGCCTATTGATTGCTCAGCGGCTGCGATGAGAAGCCACAACGGACTCACATATGGTTTAATGTTTGACTGACTGAGCGTTTGGCAGCCGATACAGCAGCCATGACTGTTTACTATGGAGGATCGGAACTGCCATAATCAAAAATATGACTCAATAAATGAATAAATATGCCATTAAATGCACCAAAAATGTTAAAAATAAATGTAGGCATTGATAAACTGTGAAATAAATTAATATATCTGTATTTACTTCTGTATGAACTTCCCTTTGCATATAAATTTCCTTTCTGTCGCCTTTCAATTCGCATTTCTGTCATGATGTGTTCAGGGTTGACAGGTCTGTGGTTTTCTGCTTAACTGAGCTACTTTAGGGGACTTCTGCAACATGTCTATCCGTCCTGTGGAGGCTAGCGTGCGGCGGATCTTTGTTGCTTTGCCTGTGTTTTATTACTGTAGCTAATGCAATACCTTATTTCAGCTAGTTAGCTAGCTAGCTTGAGTTGGGATGGAGAGGCTGCGTCAGCAGACGAGAATTAAGGCACGTCAGGTTGAGCGACATGCCCCACGTTCATGTGTGCAAGTGCTGATCTGGAGTCAAAGATAGAATTCATTTATTTTTGAATATGGCAGTTCTGGTCCTCCATAGTTTACCTCCTGTTTCACAGTGTCGCAAATACTGCTGTGTCTTCGTCAGACATTTTTAAATTTCATTAACATCAAATAAACCTTAAAATGTTGTGGCAATGTAAATATTTCCTTCTCTGTGTTCCCCACCTCCTCTGCTGGATGTCATGATAGTGTGTGCGTTTTTGCAGTCTCCAGGCCTCCCTCTCCTGGGAACTGGAGTCATAGCTGTAGTAGTGCAGCAGGAAGGGCCACACCTCGCCACGGATGGATGGGTCGATACCACCGAAGAAGATGGCCTGGTGGAGGGAGTGAACAAACACAGTGAGCACACAAAGGGCAAACAGGGGGCACGCAGCGATGGATTGCGTTTAATGGATAACTGCGATAACATATCAGACCGTATACAAACAAGATATGCAGGCGGGGATGTAGACGACAGAGCCTACACTGAACTATTAGCTCACTGAATTACAGTTGAACTATTATTTAACGAGTGTTGCAAAATTCTGCAAAACTGAAACTTCTACATTTTTTTTTTTAAAAAGTAAAATCCCCCACTGTATAATGTGCATGTCCAGCAAAAAAAGTGTTCTTCTTTTTCCTGCATTTACATGTTTACGGAGGAAATGTCATGGTCACAGTCTAACTGCCACTGAGTCATTTCAGCAAGATGGTTAAATCAGTTGAGTCAAACCCAGACAATTGAAATGACTCACAGATCGACATTGGCCAAGACAAATCCTCTCATTATTTACAGAACGGGGGTGCTGATTCAAATCGAAAGTACCGAGTGAAAACTGAAATGACTCAGCGTGTGCGATTCAGAGGAAAAACTGCACAAAAATTTGAAACCTGTAGGTGAAACTGATGCGGATTTATTTTTCAAACGGATCCCACAGGATTGTAAAAACATTCACAACCACAGACATACCTTACGCAGCTTATACTCCTCCTCCACCTGCCCATTGTGGTTGAGGTGACGTAGCCAGGTGGTGACATCCAGCCGCCGATAAAGCCTCTCCTCTGGGTGGGTCTCAGCCGACGGCAGGGTGGGCCTCTGGATGGAAAACTGCATGCAGGATTTCTCGTCTGACACCTGACGAGCGAAAGAGCAAAACATTTGAATAGCAAAGGTTGGAACGAAAGGCTGGAGAGTTCCTTCATTTCTCAATAAAACTAGATGCCAAAAACAGGATTTTGGGCTGTAACCCGACCTGGTCTTTAAGCTGAGTTTCCCTGCAGCACTTCCACTGTTGGAAGACCTCAGCCAGCTTGTCCAGGCCAGCATGATGGAAGTGGAGGATCTTATATTGGCTCTCTCTGCTGGCTATCACCAGCTGGCCACTGGTGCACGCCTCGTCACTGCAGCGGCGCGATAAAGAATGACAAAGACAAGATTCACAAATCTCTTTTCCCATAAGACATTTGAAGGAACGTGTTAACCCAGGATTAATAAACCATTTCCTTACTTCTAATCTAGCTAATGTTCCACTCATTACCATAAAACAAACCGACACCATCCTGAAACCTACAACACAGCGTGGGAAATTGCACAGTAGAGCGATAAGGTGACCCCTCGTGACTCCTGGCTGACCTGAAGAAGAGCCTCAGTGACCTCATGTGACCCAGGTCCACCCTGAAAACGCCGCACAACTGCTCCAGAGCCAGGACCTTCTGCTGCTCCTCCCACCGCATGGCCTGCGACTGGCTGCTGCTCTCAGACGGGGCGTGGCTGTCCAGGCTGGAGGCGGAGCTTGCTGAGAAAGTCATGGACTCCTCGCACAGTTCCCTGGCGAAAAAAAATTCAAGCAAAGAAATGAGTTTCTCTGAATTTCAGAAGTCATTTTGGAGCTTGATTGTGCTAAAGGGTCATGTTTTCCATGAAATTAAAGGAATGGGGACTCTCCTTTCTTGTGCCTCACATTCATACAGAGCCATTCTTCTATGTGGAACATTATTAATAAATACCATGTAGACAGTGGCCAGCGTTGTTTAGCCCAGTGATAACTATGCAGACATATAGGCTTATCCCAAGCTCAGTTCTGCCCTGTTGTTCAGCAAAAAGGCTGAGAATGGGAGGAATGCATGGGGGCTTCTGAGAACACACACACGCGGAAATCTGTACACACAAATCACACTGTCTGCCATCCAATTTCCCCTGTCATTCCCCCCATGGCCAGCATGTTGTTCCCGGCACTGAAATCTGAGCTGAAGGTTCCTCTGCTGCGGAAAGAGACACACTACACATATACAGTATGTATAGAGAAACACACACACACCCAGGCAACAACACTGTGACAAACAAAACTTTGTTGTATGTGGCCAACACAAACACACATCCTGCACCACAGCAAACACACATTTTTCAATTCAAACGATCACTGGCTGGCATGCTCAGTGTCTCCTTCATCTTAGATATACAGTACACACACACACACACACACACACACACCATAGCTAATGACCATAATGCAGTCTCAAACACGTCTCGACACATGCTAATGCTGAGAAACAGACCAACACAGAAGTGCATTTTAAACCTGCTGACATTTGAGAAGCAGATGTCTAAATTAAGTTATTTGCTTACGACTTACTAACAATTGCACTTATCTATTAAAAATAAATAAAAGCCAGAAGTCATTCAATTTGAAAATGTAGTTCATTGTATCTCTAATATAAAAAATAAGAAAATGTTTCTCCCTCTGGTTTGAATGAATGAAGAAAACGGTTCTCTGTTTACAGCTATTTTAAAGGTGAAGACTAGTGACATGTTGGTACTTTGAAAAGACAAGGGAGGCAGGCCAAGTCTAATCTGTTACACCCTGAATCAATCATGTCTGGCTAATAATTTCCCCGTTAGCAGATGGGAAAATAACAAGGCTGATCAATCCAAGCTGCACCGTTTCCTCTGCTATCTAGTGATTTACTGCTCTCTGTCTCATGTATCACGCCACAAACCAGACAGTGGAACATAAGGAGACTGGGAGAGAGACGCAGGAAGCTCTGGTGAGGGGAGTTAAGAAATCTGAAATGTGGAGGAGGCTCTTTTAAAAACTACTGTACTTGCTTTTTCATAACTCCAGTGACTGTCAAGCTCGGCGTGGTAACAAGGCCTACGAGCCCATTTACAGCGGCCATTTCCTATATTCTTCTTGCAAGCTCAAAGCCCGTGTGCAAAAAACAAGGTTTTTGAATATTTGGAAATAAAAGCGCAAAATAAAAGCGCAAAAACCATGGAAAACGTGCACACGATTCCTGGCACTATAGCACGGATCTGCCGCTGTGCTGCATCCAAGCAGAAGCTCAACGAGTGATTAACAACGTCTGTCAGTGTCAACAGCCTGATTCTGTTCATGTGCTGTGTCGGCAGGGGCCAAGAAATAAACTGAACAGAGAGTGCATTAAGTAAACAAGCTGTTTTGATGGGAGTCGGGCACGTCCCACCAGGCCAGGGTGAGATCAAACTGCCCCGAGGCCCTTCATAACACCTCTCTCCACATACATGGGGCTTTACCCTGGAGGAAGGTGCTGCCAGATCACCCTGAGAACCAGGACCAAGTGCTACAGGTCTCCAGGGATTCCTAGGCCCTTCAACTAATCCCTGGAGGCAACAGAAAGACGAGGGTGGGCTCGGGTGAAGGGGATGTTGTGGGCTCTGCAGGGCCACACTGGGAAGTGGTCAGCACAGTTTGGTGAAAGGAGAAGAAGAAAAAAAAACATCTGACATTTTTCTTATTTATTATTAATGTCGAATTTGAATAATCCCAGAACCAAAAACAGCACACATTCAAGTTAGATGTGTTCTTTTCAAGGACTTTCTACATACTAGGCCTCATCTAGAAAAGAAGATAAATGTGAGGGGTCCTGAGATTATTACAGTGCCTAGATAAGGATTCACACCCTTTCTCATGTTTTAATATTTTACCACATTGATACCAGATACATTTCATCAATTAAAACCCCTTGACTACACACAGATAAGCACCATTTCACTGATGATAGGACTCCTAAAAACCAATTGGCTGCACCAGTGATGATTTATTTGTGTTCTACTCAGTGAGGGTGAATACTTCTACACACATGCATTTTTATATTTGTAATTAATTTAAATCACTATGTAGAGATCTGTTACAACCTCGACATTAAAGGGTCTTTTTCTGTTGATGAGTGTCCAAAAAAAAAAAAGCCTCATTAAAATCTACATTGATTCAATGTTGTTAAACAATAGAAGATGAAAAACTTCCAAGAGGGGGTTTGACACTGTAACAGGAAAGGAAAGCAGGTAAATAAAGTTATTTTTAATGATGTCTTTCGTCTTCTTACGGGATAGTTTTACCTCTTCGGGACTCAAGAAAGTACTTAAATACAACAAGGGGAAGAAAAAAAAAAAAAAAACTACAGTAGAAATTGCTTTGTTTTAAGGCGTCACAAGCCAGAAACATTATGCGAAATATAATGTTAACATTCTGCAAGTTAAGCCTGAAGAAGGCAGCACACATCAACAGTGGTTTCATACAACACCGTTAAACTTGTTAAGAAGCTCGACAGAGATTGCGCCTTCTCGCTCTCTCCCACCACTCTCCTCTTTCTCCCCCCTTTTCATCCGCTCTCGCTTACGTGGTTCTTTCTCTCTGAATGATTCCAAGTGACATGTTTCCAGTTCCTGGCCCCTTAACAGTGTCAATTAAAGCAAGAGAGAGAGAGAGAAAGAGAGATTGAGTGGGTTCCAGGGTTTTGGCTGCTGCTCCGCTCTCTTCAGTCCTCTAATCCGGAGAGCTGACATTCAGCCCAGCACAACAACCCCGGGAGCACTGGGAATCAAAGGGCTTCACACAGACTTTAGTAAGGGAAGGGAGGGGGGGTGCGGGGGGCAAGATATTTGAGAGGTGGGAAACAATATTGAGAAAAACAGAGAATGAGCAAGAGGAAAATATGCAAAATAAAGAGGGGAAGGAATGGACAAATAGGAGACTCCAAGGGAAGAAGGGGAAAACAGGCAATGAGAGGATGGACACGAGTGCCAGAGAGCTGAAGAGAGACACTAGTGAAGCAAAGGGGAACGGAGGAAGAGAAGGACAGAGTAAAGGTTAGAAGCTGTGAGGCCGAGAGCGCTGCCAAGTCACACACTGACTGCACTTACAGCAAACTGGGGTCTGAGAGTGGTTAAAAAGGCTCGAATGCACACACTGACTCACTCTCTCACTCTGCCTGACACACACTGACACAGGCTCACACATTCTGGGCAACACGACAGGCCAAATAGCTGCGTGAGGAAACGGCCACGGAGGGAATCATAAAGTCGAGGTCTGAGCAGCAACACAATCGCTGTCCAGATGGCTCGCTTGATTAGAGAACAGTCTCTGAGGTTTTTTTTTGAGGGGGGGGGGGGGGTTTGTGGGATTTTGGGGACTTATTCTTGGGCCATCTGTGACATTATAAAACATTTACATTGAGAGCTGCTTTTAAGTAAGTGGACCCATGTTGAAGTTGATAACGTTTCATGCCTCTTGTTGAAGTCTATCTGCTTTCACTGCCAAGGGACATTCAGTTGCAGTGCAGTAGGCCACCCTGTGGCCTCAAAGAGTAAATGATCCCTCATGCAATCAATTCTTTCCATTTTGGCTCCACCTTGTGGCAGGTTAGGGTAACTGAAAAATAAAAGTAATATGAATTTATAACTTACTGTGCTTCAATAAATATGGCAGCTTGTCATTCAAAGTTACTCAAATGTCAAATGGAAGCAAATAAACATCCTGAGTGATGCAGTTTAGGGCAGGTGTGACTATCTTATGTCGTAGGTGACCGTGTGACAGTGTGGATAATTCCAGATCGAAATCAAATCTAAGAAGCATATCAACTGAGAAATGTGTCTCTGTATTTGAGTAAATCTATAATATAACTGTAGTAATGTAGGAATAATAAAATACGCACTCACAGAGACGGTCTAGTACAAGCACTCTAAAACAAACAACCTTGTGTGTGAGTGTGGGGGGGGGATACTTTTGAATGCAATGTAGGTCACCAATACAGGCCTGGAGATTCATTCAAAGTAAATAACTGAAATTAGAATTTATCTGTCTAATTTGGAATATTTGTCGTATCATTTTGCTCTTCAACATAAAATATAAAAAAGTGGGCGGGCCGTGCATGGAGAGGGCTTGGACCTTAGTATTTCTACAGCTCTGGCTACGGCTCTGTTTGCAGACGTGGCTGCTGTTGTAATTGTCCACCATCACAATTACAAAAGCAGCCACAAAAAAAAATAAAAGCCTTATTAAGTTAAACAGCAATCAGCAGCATGGGTCAGCTTTAACAAAAGGTCTTACAATGACTGTTTAGTTCTTTCAGAGACAATTACAAACATTAAACGATGTGGAACTATATTAAGTGCAACAAATGCTTTGGCAAGGTTCTGCTCTTGAGGGTGCTCCTCATTTAATCGATGAGGCAAATTAGGCAGCGAGCACAATTAGACCCCAAAAAAGGTAAGAGACCAGAAACCAGCAGAGACTTGACTGGGATATTAAATGCACATTATGCACAAGCAACAAGCCGTCACAAAGCACAGGGCTGGAACAACTGACAGCATGCCTTTAGAGCTCCACCACAACTCAATGCATTTCCAACGCAACATAAAGCAACTTAAAGGAGGTAAAGTGACACCAGATCATTGTTGACTTAATCCTGGCACATCACTCACACATACGCAAAATCAGAAGATGCTGTCATAGGACTTGTAATATGACGAAAAGCATGGGAGATCTGCTGGCAAAGAGGAATAGCAGTCACAAAAGTAAACTCTCACAAACACTTACTGCTGTTTGCTAAACAACAACAACACTAACTACAAGTAAAAAAATATTCAGAGCAATAAAAACATCCCAATTGTATTTCAAGATTTGTCTTTTCGTGAAAAGCTGACAGTCCAGAGTTAGACAGGAAATGAGGGGAGAAAAAGAGGGGTATGAGATATCTGCCGAGGACATTTGTTGCACAGTATGCATCTTATTTGGCTACCAGTTTGCCCAAAACCTCCCAATTTTTGATAATATGTGGTACAGAAGCAGAGTTATGAATGAGGTGGACAATTATAGATAGCCATGGTTGACTTATTTTCCCACCGCTGAATGAAAAATCTTAACTCTGCTGTGTGACAATAACAATACAGATCATGAACGAAGCCCGTTTCAACCCTCTCCCTGACCTGCTTTCGCTGTCCAGGAAGACCGAGCTGCTGCTTTCACAGAGGGCCTCGCTGACAGGGGACAGGCAGAAGGGGGAGGAGAAAGTGTCCGAGTCTGAACCCATGGTGCTGTCCCGGCTCACTTCGTCCGACAGCTCACAGGAGCCCTCGTCGCCCTCCTCCCCCGCTGAGGGCAGCGGCTGCTGGTGTGAGGAGGGATCCACTCCTGCCTCCGTCACCAGGCTGTGGCTCTCTGTGGAGGTGCTGCTGGTAATGTTCCTCTCCTCATACTCGTCTTCCTCCTGGGCTGCTGGGGGACGGGAGTGGGGTCTGCGGGGGGGGACGGTAGATTTACAATACCATCAGCATCATGTATACTATGGATATAGGGCTGCACGCTTTATCAAAAATGTTTTTCATCTATAATAAACATGATATCTCATAGTCAAATGACTTTCCTACCTTTGTCCTCGGCGGCGTGCGTTCCTGCGTACAGGGGAGCTCTCTGGTGTGATGTAGCGCAACGCTTCCTCATCCTGCCTCTGGATGCGGGAGTTGGGCACCCAGGTCAGAATCAGGGTGGTGCCCAGGCTCTCATCCTTCTCCGTGTGCACGCACAGGTAGCCTGCAGGGGGTACCATAAACCACGGCAGTTATATACTGAGGAAAAATCAGGTAACATAAGAGGAAATTACAAGACTTTTTCTAAGTAGCAGGCAGCTGCAAGCCAAAGACAAACAGAGTCCAACAGAAACCTGAGAGGCGAGTAACCACCTCGCAACACACTCCGAAAAAACAAAAATGGAGGATCGCAGGAGATAAGAGACGGAGAAATGAAGGAAATGCTGTTAAGATGACAACCAGCAACACAGGCTGATGCTTACATTTTAGGCCAGAATCACACATCCTTCACATGCATAAAGTAATTAAGTAGAGCAAGGTAAAATAATTTCACTCTGTAGTACAGCAGTCGTAGTAAAAGGAGGAATGTTGTGTGTTTAGAGTCAGACAGTAGCAAAAGTGAGAGTGATATAAAAGCCTGAATGATGCTAACAGCTGTAAAAGTGTGTTTTAGACATTTTAATCTTCGCGTTCAGAAAGCTTGACTTATGTATATTTGTGTACTTATAAATGTAACTAAACTAAAAAAAAAAAAACATGTTCGTGGTGGGAAGCTGGTGAGGGACTGTAACTCCTACAAATTCAGCACATCCGACCATTTCTCACCTTACTTCTCTCGTCTCACTGACAACTAAGCTGAATGGAAAGCTGGACTGAACGGTTCACTCCGCATCACCTCTCACACCACAATGAAACACAGCAGGAAAGACACTTCCAGCGTCACTCCAGCCTAACCTGGGTGGTGCTCTGCCAGGCCAGGCAGGGGCTCGGCGGGGTGCACGCAAACATTATTTTTGGAGAAGATGATCTCGCCATCCAGGCCCGAGCGCAGGGATGAGCCCCCCGACCCAGGGTTAAAGGTCAGGAGGTCGGAGGCCTTGGAGGAGGCACGCCGCAGGAGCCGACCCAGAGACATCTCCTCAGGCACCGGGACACTGGGCCCATCCTCTGAATAATTGGGAGTAGAAAGGGGCAGAAAAAAGGAAACATGACAGTTAAATAAGGACAGTGTGAGACATCTTGGCACTACAGGACTTCACATCCTCACCTACACTTCACCTCCTCTGTCACACGTGTGCCTCTATTTACTGCAGTGTCCTTACTGCAGCGCTCAACCCCAGAATCCCCTCTGTACTTGTTCAGTATTTCCCTGAGCCACATTTTCTTTGCCTACACCTGCACCTACTAACGCAAACACACTTGCAGGATCTGTGGATACTGTGCTAGTGTGTGTCTAAAGGTGTCCCAACCTTCAGTCAACAACACACACACCGGTGTGTACACTACACACACAAAGACATGTGCAAACACACCTCACTCCATCCGTGTAAAATTCCAAGCAGTTATCAGTAGCCAACATATCCAGCGCTGAACTGGGATCAGCATGTCACTCCACCAGTGTTTGACTTCAGAGAGAAAGTCTTGTGTGATAACAGAAAGTAACACAGCTCCTTTGAAGCAGCGTGGCGTGTTGAGGGCTTTCTTCTTTGAAACACCACGGAGGGAATCTTACTTAACCAAAATCAAACTTTTTTTCTGGCTCTTGTTTGATCACCTCACATAGATCTGATTGATTTACTCCCTTTGTCTTAGCTTTGTGTGTGTGTGTGTAACCTTGTTTTCCTGATGGCTGAACACGTTACTCACCACTCCATCGGAGGAATTTTCCCTCCTTTGTCCTCAGAGGGCATGTTTACCGCTGCCTGATTAAGCAGGCACCCCACTTCCTGATGCCAGGCCCCAGACAGGAAGTCTGCTGGCACAAAATCCAGGCATGACCTCGGAGAGAGGAGGCTGTTCATAGGCCATCATTTGGCTTACGTTTAAACACGTGGGAGTGCGGGTGTTTTGACCACATTCACCATTCATCTTGTGAAAATGGACTGCAGTTTCTCGCAGATCTTGGACTGTCATCGTCTTTTTCAATTAATGGATGAATCCTTTAGCCTATCAGACGTCCAAAAAGTGCCCATCCCAAAGTCCGAGGGCCCAAGGTGTCCAACAGTCCAAAATCCAAAGACTAAGTGAGAAAATCGTTAGATTTAAGAAGCTGGATCCAGCAAATGTTCTGCCTTTTTTTTGCTTGATAAATTACTGAAACAATTAATTCACATCAAAATTAAATTAAACTGTAAAATGTTCTGTCTGCAACAATCACAAGTGATTCACTGATTTCATGTTTTTGGAGGCGAGGGTCTGATGCTAATCGAAATCAGGAGGAGGACAAAGTATATTTGCTTGCCGAGTCGCCACTCCTCAATCCGCAAGCCACAACGTTACAACTGAATGTTAGCGGCCACTGGGCCATTTGCATGCCAACTGCCTCATATATATCACGTGACTAATCCACCTGTAAATAAGACCAACGCAGTGTCCACACAATGCGACTCTGCATTCCTGCAAGAGACACACACTCTGAAAACATGCTACCTGAATGATAACGTGCAAAATGACCGGCTGGGGTCTCAGAACGCGAACCTCTGCTGCTTCCAGCAGCCTCGTAACAGCTGCTGTGCTACTATCGAGTGGCTATTTTGGTCAGTGTGTGATTACAGGGCCACTCGGGTCAGTTTGATAGGGTTCGTTCAGGCTGGCTGTTAAAGGACTCGCACTCCTCTCTTCATCTTTTATGCTGTCAACAACTCGGTGTGCTCACTCACACACACACAGCCTCTCCACTCTGACCTTTCACTGTTTTATCCAATGACTCACATCCTCAGGACATCCTAAACTCCATCTAGTTTCAGTGCAGAATACTTCGCCTTTTTTCTTTTTAACAAACTTTGAACAGACCGGCTGCCAAAAACGAGAACTTTTAACAGGAACTTGAAACCAACACCATGGAAACGTGGCTGCAAGTATAGAAGCACCTCTGGGCTATACATTAATTAAGTTGTCACACTGACATTTGAATAGAGGGGCCAATACTGAACGTCTGCGCTGTACACCAACGTGCCTGGGGCAGCTGAAGGGAGGCCAGCCACAAAGAAGCCTGAAAAACATGGTTCTTGTGGACTCAGTGGGAGTGTGTGTACACATGTAAGCCTCTTTCTACATCTAAACGTACATATTAAAAAGGATACAAAACAAAATTCTCTTTCAGGAAAAGTGTTATATTGAGCCTCACTTGTCTGAACAGCAGGTTCGAAATAAGCTATTAAGTAACTCCTGCAGCCACTAGCTGGCACTGAGTGCTGTGACGGTTATGTTTATTTGGTGATTTTCATGAAGAATCAAAGGTGATTACATGCTTCTATTCTGATTAAGTTAATTGTTCTACACACAAAACCACAAAAATTACTTGAGCACGATGGATATAAACTCCCTGTATTTGCTTATCTCAGATGTATCAATATCAGTATGTCAACTGACAAGCGGCAAGAAAGCGAGGTAGGTAGTTTAGAAACAGTAACTGACATAAACTGCATCTTTCAACTATGAAATGTTCATATCATGGACAGAATTCTTTTAACAACCAAATGTAAAGGACCCGCTCATGTAAATCTGAGCACACATCAAAATCTGTATCCGTCTAACAAAGTCCTGCCAATTTTACTGTGATGTGGTTTTAAAACTTTAATTTTCACTCAAAGGTGTTTGCAGACACTCTCCTCTGCATTGTGTAGCGGAGAGTGTTTTTAAAAACAACTCACGCACCAACGCAATCCAATGCAAAAGACACCACAAAGTGCAGCCTGCACATCAGCACAGAGTTGGATCACCTGCTCCTCTAATGGGTGGAACACTTTTCAGGTTTCACAAATCCATGACAGACAACTGCAGTATGATGATGTACAGGCGTCTCCATGTTACGCCTCACCCGGTGTATAAGCTCGGGACTCAGGTGCAAGGTTGTTTGCGAGCTGGCTGAACTCTTGTCCAGCACACAGCATTAAAAAAAAAGGCCGCCCTGCAAACGCCTGCGTGCAGCAGCAGCAACAGCGAGCCGTAATGTCGGGGGCTCCATCAGCCATCACCACTGACAGCAGCATCCGCCTGACAGCAGGAGGGAAGGAGGGAAGGAAGGAGGGAGGGAGGATGGGACGAGGCTTTTTCCGCCACAGCACTGTTTGCACACAGATGCCACATGCTAATGTGTGTTCGGCCCGAGCAGGGGACTCTTATCTCTACCATCTTGAGCATGAATATTTTAGTTACAGCTGCCACGGCCGAAAGCCTTCCGCTGGGAACATTTAACGGCGTCCCCGTTTACAGGCAACTTTAAAGTTGGGGTTTTATTTTTATTATAAGCGCGCTGCAAGACACAGCGATGCTCCGTTTGTTCGCTCGCTGCGGGCGAACGTGTCCTCCTTGGATGTTGGCGTGCACCTGTTCCAGCAGGACGAATGAATGAATGAATAGCAAGCAGCATGTAGAGAGAAACGGGGGCCAGGCGGCTCACCTTCAGTCCCGCAGCAGGACTCTACAGCCCATGTCGGACATCCATCTCACCGGGCAGCCGGGCACCGAGCAGCATGTACCGGCGTCTTTTCGCCGCCTTCCTCCCGGATTTAGCTCCGCTGTTACGGGCTGTAGTGTTGTTTGTATCCCCGTGTTTTCCCACAGTGACACCACACGTTTGACTGCTGCTCCTTCTACAGCAAACACTACACTTCCGGTTGTGACTTTCAAAGTAAAAGCCCCCCTTTGGCGGACACGCTGCTGGCGCTTTGTACACTCAACTCGTTTTACTTCCTATGATCACTTGGGCATGTGTGTCCACCTTGACCCAACAAGCTGCAGCCCAGTCCCCCCCCCCCAAATGTTTTACTGCTTCCGGTTTTTCTGTCACACAAACCGGGAATTTTAGACTTTAGCTTGAAAACACAGAGGGACATCAGGGCAAGACCACACTTTAAAATACAAGCAAATATATTTTACATTAACCAAAGTCATCATCCCACCCAGCCTACCTTACAGATCTCAGCCTTTTTCATCACAAGTGACCTTTTAAAGGTCAAAGGCAAAAGCTTGAATACAGCTGGTCCATCATCAGGACCAGAGCTGGAGTCAGAGCATCTCGTCACACAGCTGCTGGAGGCTTTACCTGTCTGTTCGAAACCTGTATTAGTTTAGGCAATAAATAATTTCTCTACTCACTACATTAACCCTCAGAAGTCCCTGATCAGCGACCTCTGAGAGTTTAAAGCGGTAAACATCTTTCAATGTTATATATAAAAAAGGCAAAATCAAAAGTATTCAAAAACGGCCAAAATAGCCCAAGACACCTAAGGGTTAACAATACACAATTTACTGCCTACAACCGGAGTTTTTGAAAATGGTGTGAATTTGAAATTAGTCGTAAATCTGGCTAGGAGATTAAATTACAAATTCTCGTTTTGGGGCATCTTATTCAGAATCATTCACTAAAAACCATATGATGAAACTGAAGCTAATACAGCAGTCATTGAATCTGGCTGTAAGGTGTGTCTAAAATATTGTTGAACATGACATAAATATTACCTTATGTAAAAGCAATGATATAGTAAATTGTATAATGATCTCATCTCAGAAAAATAAATGAAGACAGCATAAAACAGTATGCAAAATCTTAGGCGACTCATAGTAAACAATAAGCAAATGAAACTTTCCGATGAGCACTCATATGTAGTGCTGCAGACAAATGTATCTCTTTTAAATCTAGCATTTCTATGTCATTTTTATTTATAATGCATTTCAGTAACATATATAAACCTGATTTAAAAAATACAAAGGGGCATAAACAGTTGTCTTGATTAACTGTAGCAGTTAGCAGCAAAAATGACCTAGCAAGAAAACCCGATACATCCAGATGATGGTTTTTTGCAAACCTGCTGGGACAAATATGCAGAGCAAGGATAAGGTGCATCTTGAGCTCTGGGATGGTTGGGGCGGCTTTAGGAAACGAGCTGGTCTTTTCAGCAGCAGAGAAAAACGCAAAGGCTCCTGGGTAATATAGTTCAGTGCATCAGAGAGCCCATTGGACTGTAAACACCTTTGACATGGGCAGGGCCAGGCTGGTCACTGTCAAAACCTGTGGGAAGAGAAAGGCAGCTAAAAGAGAGGACAAACAGGGCCAAAACATATACAGGAGGAAACACACATACAGACGCTTCTCTGCAGAACGATGTCATTATCAAACACCAGAAGAAACAGAGCTGAGTCACATAGACCTCACCTTGGTGTCACTGCGGTATGTGAAATCCCTGACCTTGTCCCCATTGGCTAATACATACAGGGGTGGCGAGGGCACCCCGAACACCTGAAGCCCTCCCAGCACCAGATCGTCCAGGGCCCCATTCAGCCTGAGAGGATCACTCACCACCTGAGACTGAAGAAGACATTTAGGGACCATTTATATTTTTCTTTTGTTGAAATATATCAGAACAAGAGACTAATAACGTCAAGGCGTTTAAGCATTTCAATATAATTGTATCATTCAGTAAAGAGACTTTTGAATTAAGTAGTAGGGCAGGAAAATGCAAAACATTGCCTCATCAGCTTTCCCAATGCAAATATCACTCGTCTCTACCTGTCCAGCGATGAAGACAATGTAACAATAATTTCCCATTTCGAAGGTGTCAAGATTGTCCCCGTCATCCCAGAACAAGTGGCCCTGGGCCCAGCCGCCTGCTGACAGCGCCACCGTCAGGGAGAAAGGGTTTCTGCGTGAGGCCGTGGTTGTCAAAGCGGGCTCCTTCACAAGGAAAAGGCAGACCAAAGCAAACACGATGAAACGATATGAAGCGCACTCTTCTCTACAAAGTGTTTTAGCTTGTTTGCAGCTTTTGGCATCAGTCAGGATTGCATGGTGGTTATAGTGGAACGCAACCTAATGCATCATTTGAAAAGTGATAATCTTCCACTGAATAAAACAATTAATTAACACTGGCTAAAAAAAGGATTGTTAAACTTCTAGAAATGAATCAACACTATACATTAACTGGGCCAAAATGTTAATCTTCTGCAAAGAAACTGTATCAATTATCAAACAGTGTGAACTGATGTACTGCACCGATGACCATAAACTGTGATATTTACAGGTACACAGTCACTGCAGCACACTGCTTGTTTATTTTACACCGGCCTCAAACACGATTTAGCTAAATAGAAGTAAACATTCTAAGTAGAAAGTCTAAGAACTTTGTTTCACCTGTCTTAATTATGTATTGTGGGTTTTTCCCATCCTCAAACATTTTATTAATAATTCATCTTCCACATTTTGCCTCCTTAGCAAACAAAAAATGATACAAAAAGTGCTAAGCTCAGCAAAATGAGTTGCATATTGGCAGTTTCTCAAGAGTAGAGACACCCACCTGCTGGGGGATAATGTGTCCCTCCCTCACGTGGACGTTGATGGTGTCCAGAGGGGCTGGCATGAGCAGGTACTGACCCTTACTGTAGAAAGGCTGACCCTAGAGAGCAAAACACAAACCCCAATGGGAAACAAGCTGAACACATCAGTCATGTGTTACCACAGAAAACCTCAAAGATGGTGGCCTTTAACAGTAATCAAACAAAGGGAACTGAACCTTAGTGGTGGTATTGTGAGAGACAGAAAGCTGGATAGGGTTGAGCGACTCACGTTGTGCAGGCTGTACCAAGTGCCAGGGGGCAGGTACATGGCCAGCTCTACTGCCCCTTGCTCTAAGACTGGGCTAATGAGAAGTGCACTCCCCCACAGGAACTGTCGGTCTATGGTCCGAGAGTTATAGTCAGTAGGAAACCTAAGACGGATGCATAGACAAGGAGCAGAAAAAACATAACGTTACGGAAAGGGAAGCATCATTCATCATTTAATTTACGAAGGACAATAGAGGATAGGGAGGAGAGGACACATACTCCACGAAGAGAGGCCTGGCCACAGTCTCAGCAGAAGTGTGTGCGTGATGGAAGAGTGTGTAGAGGAACGGGAGAAGGGAGTAACGAAGGTTCAATGCACTCCGCATGGCTGCCTGCGCTTTCTGCCCAAATATATAGGGCTCCTGAGGCTGTGAGACAGACATATATAGCAGGCAATAGGCAAAGTGTAAAAAACATACAGGGCAGACCCAATACATCCTAAAAAAAAGAAAACAGTCTCTGTCTCACAGCGTTCGGCTTGTCATTGTGGTTTCTCATAAATGGGTAGAAGGCCCCAAGCTGCATCCATCGTACACACAACTCCTCGGTGGTGTTCCCTCCAAAGCCACAGATGTCCGCCCCCACAAGGGGCACCCCAAATAGGGTGAACTGCAGCACCGCTGGGGGGTGAACAGGTGCAACGGGTCAGTCTGAATCTATCAAATGATCTGGTCACTACAAAAATGTCTTTCTGATGGTTTGGTTAACATTTATTCTACCACATACAGATCTGTCAAACACAAGAACAGAGATCATCTCAGCCTAAAATCCCAAAACTGAAAAACCACTTAAGAATCAGATACATTCCAATATCTGTGAAAGCATTTGAACATAACAACACAACAACACAATATTATGACCTTTCCGAAACTACATCTCCTGACCAGGGATGGAGTATCGAAGCTGCTCCCAGTCGCTCCTGACGTCTCCTGTCCACACTCCAGAGAAGCGTCCGATGCCAGGGTAGGAGGAGCGAGACAGGACAAAGGGTCTCTTCCTTCGTACCTTCATAAGAGCACTGAGGATGGCAGCCAACCACAGGATGAATACAGTATACAGTACAAATAACAAAAGCCAAAGGACAACCTGGTCCATATATTCTGTGGCATCACATTGGGCTCCTGTAGACTCAATTCAAACTATCTCAAAATGCATTTACACTTTTTTTTACACTTTTAAGATACCAATAAACACACACCAGCAACAATTCAAGAGCAATGTAACTGTCCATGGCCACTACTAATACAATGTTTTGTTCATGTGACACATTGGTGACCTACTTTTGAGCTAAGCCAAGCTTTTAAGCTTCAACTAGCTCTGCAAACTGCATCTGACCGCTGCGTGGTCTAACCTGTGTGTGGCGTAGGCTTCAGTCAGTCCGTACATGTTGTGGAGGTTGTAGTGAGTGGACAACTTCTGCTGAGCTGACATGCAAAGAGTTCCTGAGTTCAACTGGCCTCCAACCACCCCTGTTGGTATGACAGGCTGCTTAATGCAAAATATGTAGCCATGAACAGATTAGTTATGTATCTATAGTCCTTTACATGGTATCTTGTACAATATCCATACATGTACTTTAAGCTATAAACTGACTTTAAATGTAAAACCAATCATGTTTGTATGCCTTAGATTGTGAATAAGTGCAACACTGATCCAGTACACTTACTGGGTGTGTAGGGCGGGTTCTCAAGATCACCGGCAGGACAGCCCTCCACTGAGCCCTGCACAAAACTGGCTGGTTCATTCATATCCTATGTGGAGTATGGGAGCAAAAACACCAGAGGTCAAGTTATTCTTTATGGGATATTAAGGTGCCAACAAACTAAACACACAACTACAAAACCATGTACATGTTTCAGAACTGAAAACCTGACATCTTAATGATACCATCTGTGGCTAAATAACCTGTGCTCTGTGTGTAAATACTCACAATCCACAGGCCATCCACAGGAACTTTAGAATGAAAATCTCTGATGCAGTCCTCCCACCAGCGTCTGGTCTCTGGGTTGGTGAAGTCGGGGAAGGCTGTTGGGCCCGGCCAAACCTACATACACAGTATAGGGATGAGCACAACATATACGTCTCACAATGGGACAGAAAAGTACACATCCCCACAAAAAAAGTCTAACCTTCCCTATCAGGATGTGTCCTGTAGCATTTTTAATGAAGACGTCTCGTTTCAGTCCATCATCAAAGGGCGAGTAAGTTCCAGGGGGGCTGGTGCTGCTGATCCCCGGGTCCTTAGGCAGAAACCAGGAGAGCATGACTGAGTTTCAAGTTAAGAACGTTTTGCTGCCATCTACTGGAAAAACATTGTTAATGATTACTTGTGCTCATTTAGAGAATTACACAATACCAACACCAGTTTCAACAACTGGTGAACTGTGTGT
>JAVQJF010010073.1:0-12207 GCA_036023855.1 Gadopsis marmoratus | reverse complement strand
TGGGTCTGTAGATATAGAGTTGGCTTGAACTTGCTCTATATTTACAAGTGCTATGAGATAACTTTGTTATGATATAGCGCTATATAAATAAAATTTGATTTGATTTGATTTGATTTATCGTATTTCTGTGCTCAGATTTTTTGCTAGACTTTTGCTGTGCTGTTTGTTTTGTTATCACAAAGCTTAATTTCCTCTTATAATCAGGACTCTGAACAGATCGTTATTCCACCTTCGCCTGTGTGGTGTAGGTGCCATTGTGCAGCTCCAGGAAGAGCTCTCCGGTCCAAGTACAAAGCAGAGCGGAGTCAGCCTGAAGCTGAGAGAAAAGCTTGTCAGGACTGGACGTCTGGACCCTGAAACACACAAGAACTGTGGTTGGGAAGTGGCAAATGACGTCTTTAGTTACGCCTTTGTTATTCACTCTGAGTCAAACATCAATATATTGTTGTATTGTTAAACTACACCCCAATGACTTCAGTAGACATCATGCTTTTCCATTTAACAAGCATAGGATCCACTGACTACATGCTGACACACCCTTTGGAAAATTGAATTACAGAAATCCCACAGTGAAGGAAAAGTATATCTAAAACTCATGACAAATTTTTTCACAGCAAAGAGTGGGACAGGAACTGACTTGGGAAGTCCGTCTGTGTCCTGGACCCGGTGCAGTCTGTCTAGCATCAGCTGTGTGGGTCCTCCGCCACCATCACCAAAGCCAAACAACACTGCACTGTGGTTGGCTCTGCCTTTGTCTTTGTTATTCTTCACCGTTCTCACCAGCTGAGGGCAGAGAAAAGGGTTGTAAATATTCTCCACATAGACTAAACATTCACCATGTTATGTGCACTATAAACCCAAAACTCACCTCTTCAACCTTGCCCTTCATTTCATAGGAATTTCCTGGTGGAAAGTGAGTTAAAACCTTTGAGCCATCCAGACCTTCCCAGAAAAATGTGCTGTGCTTTAGGAAAGAGAAATCAAAACTGAAAATCCAAACTTTTCAACTAAATTGAAACCTAGTTCCTGTAAACCTTACTTACAGGGAAGGTGTTGACCAGGTTCCAGCTGAGCTTCTGTGTCAAGAAATTAGAAATGCCACAGCCCTGCATTATTTGAGGAAGTTGGCCTGAGTAGCCAAACGTATCTGGAAGCCAGAACTAGAACAGAGAACAGATCCTTACTTTATGTATTCATGATTTAAAAGTGGCCACAAATGTAGCAGACATTACATACGGGGGTCAGTTCAGGTTATCTACACATTTTTTTTTAATACCTACCTCTTTGCAATGGATCCCAAACTCGTGGTTAAAGAAGCGCTGGCCTTCCAGGAACTGCCGGACCATGGACTCACCTGAAGGCAGATTTCCATCCTGGCAGGCAAACATGGAATTAGTACGTCTTAACTCATGATATCATGTTCATTAAAAGGGCTGAATTTTACCATTTCCACCCACGTTCCTCCAACTGGAATGAACTGGCCTTTCTTGACGTAATGTTGAATCTGGGAGAAGAGTCCTGGGTACCAGCTCTTCACCCACTGGAACTGCTGGGCCTGGAAGAAAAGCAAAAAGGTCAAAACTGAAGAAGACTGCTCAGATATGTAGAACCTTAATGGCTCATATGAAACTGTATTAGTGGGGAATTACCTGAGAGCAAGTAAAAACAAACTCTGGGTTCTTCTCCATTAAACGGATCACTGTCACCCAGCTTCGGCCACATTTGCGAATGGTCTCTTCATAGGGCCACAGCCAAGCTGCACATTCAGAGTCACAAATATTAGCTACGATGTTATGTGCATTTTCTATTAGTTTTCTACTTCAAAAATAGGGCAGAGTATCCTTTTTTAGTATTATTTCCCTACTACTGATGATATGATTTGAGTTGGAGTCTTGAATTTTGATACCAATACCAAAACAATTTCTATTCAATTATCTACGAATTCCTTTTTCCCCTTAAAAAAAATAGAAGCTAAACACAAGCAGCCAGAGTAGATCGTTGCCTGAATAAAATAATCAGACTGGCAACATTACTATTTTAAATCAGTCAATATGTAATTAATGAATAAGTGAACAAGACTACCAATCTGAGCAGGCATTCCACGCCAGCTGTTTTTCCACAGTTCTCTATCCTCTGCCGGATTTTGGTTGGAACCCAAAAAAAAGTGTTGTAGCTCAATTCTCAGCCCTGTTCAACAATAGAAATTAAACTGAGACCTGAGTCTATGTGGCAGTGACCCATCGCATGAGCGGTGTGCTGGCTCTCGCCGTTCCGCTGGCTGAAGAAGTCACGAGCCAGACTGTGTGCTTTGGAGAAGGAGCTGGGATCAGTGGGGTCACAGAGGTTCACCATCTCATTGACGGTGAAGAGTGCCTGGTAGCCTCGTTGCTCTCCCTCTCCCAGTTCCTGTGAAGGAAGAGAAACGACACAGCAGAAGTTTGCTTTCATTAAACTTCATCTGAAGTAAAGCAATGATGCCAGCGTGTGCCGTTTCGTGTGGCTGTACCTTTACGATGTCGATCAGCATCTCAAAATCAGTCAGCAGCTCCCGCACATCCCGGTTAAATACCGCGAGCTCAGCCTTCTGTACGGAAAACTTCCTGTTCGGATCTGGGGCTGCAATCATGGACCCTTGACCAGCTCCAAAGAGCCCATTACAGGCCACCTCTATATAAAGGGTGATGCTAAAGAACAAGAGAAAATATGAACATTTGAGTTGAGAGCTGCCCAAAAGATCAGTAAGCCAGAAGTCGGTTACAGAAGCAGCAAATTTAACTGACCTGTGTGGCTCCTCATCTTTCAGACAGTCAGATAAGATGTAACTTGTCTTTTCACCCTCTTTAGTCAGACCCTACAAATCCACATGTTACATGTCCCAATGAAATCTAGTCATGGGTTTAACGTCAAATCTTGGCACTTTAAACTGCTGTGATATTACCTGAACTGGCTGTTCGTCTCTCCAAACCATTGCTTCTCCATCGCTTTCCCACAGAAGATGAACCTCCTTCCCTCTCCAGCACTCAGGGATTTTCAGGGTCACTTTAAACCAGCAAGTCCACCACCTTCAACAAGCACCAAGCTTGGGTTATTGCCAAGATGTGGCAATAACAAAATATCAGAGGGTGATAAAATCAGACAATAATACTTACGTCGGTCCAAAGGTGTCACCCACTTTGTGAGGTGCAAAGTCCTGCTGGGAAGCTTCCGTGAATGTGATCCGTTTAGAGGACAAGGAGGAGGCGAGGGACTCCAGGGGGCAAGAGTCTCCATAGAGTCTGTACAAAACAATCATTTAAGCCAAGACAAACTTATTTATAATGGGACAAATCATAAATCACAATATGCCTCAAAGTGCTTTGCATTGCCTCTAAAATTAGACCCTGAATTCAGATAAGGATATCTGGATGCCCTGGATCTGATCAACGTGTAGTTTGTACATCAAGTAGACTTTCTGAAGGCAGTAGGCGACATGTATAAGGTTATCTATTTTAGAACAGAGTAGACCTTAATGCAATTTCCCCCATAAATACTAAGTATGAGAAAAAATTGCGTCAAGTATAATAACGTTAACAATAACTTACCAATTACTGTGAGTAACGTATGACAACCTTGGATAGAAACTATCGCAGCAGCAGCTGCATGTTGCTGTCACTGTGAGTGTGGTGAGCCTGTGCAGCTGCATGGAAGAAGCCTTACCGTC
Source organism: Gadopsis marmoratus (assembly GCA_036023855.1). NCBI lineage: Eukaryota > Metazoa > Chordata > Actinopteri > Centrarchiformes > Percichthyidae > Gadopsis > Gadopsis marmoratus. The sequence continues at coordinate 8,507 of JAVQJF010010073.1, read as the reverse complement.
CTCTCAGATTGCAGTCTGTGAAATAAATATCAGAGACAAACTTCTCTGCTCTCTCGAGGAGAGTGCGCCTGTTCTTCAGGACAGGCTGCTGGTACATCGTGACACGGACATACAAACACCTGCAGATCTTCGCGACGTCCTCAAAACACGGAGCATAGCCGACGGAAGACCCGGAAGTAAAACAGTTGTTGTACTTACAGGAATCGGCCACTAGGAGGCAGTCCTGCTCAACAGCTGGCAGAAATGTAACAAGCGCTTTCACTCAAAGAGGACAGGAAGGTCAGAGGGCAGGAAGGTCAGAGGGCAGGAAGGTCATGTGTAAAATTGGTGAAATCATGTAAAACAGGCCTAATTATTTTTTATTTGGGTTTTGTGAATAGGTCAAAATATGTATATAGGTCACTGATAGCACTGCTTATAGTAAGCTGCTGGACTTGGGACTTGCCATTGAGATTCTAAAATGCAATGAAAATTTCATTTTACTTAAAAACACATAAATATTTTTATTTTTCATTCTGATACACCAGTTATTTACACTAACAACTGAAACATATTATGGCACAAATCAAATTTTACAAAACAACTACAGTTTAACACAGGGAGTGGCACTTATTTTAAAATATGGCAACAGAATATCAACAGTATAATGAGGCAACAATGAATGAGGTGCAGTAATCTCCGGCTGGAGGACTGATAAATGTCATGGAAGATGTACACTGCCGTAACACTTTATTGTGGAGAAACAGTCATCATGTGCTTCTCTTTACTATGTAATTTCCTCACTTTATCAGAGAGCTCATTTAATCAGTCTAAAGTACATTATTGTCCCTTTCTATGCCATAAGCATGCAAACACTGTACACCGAACATACACTCAGGAACATCTAAAATCTTCCGAAAGAAGTGTATGAATTTAACAAAAGCAGAAGAGATGATAAAATGGACGTATGAAACCCTGTGAGCAGGACACAATGATGAAATAACTTCCCAGCGTTCCTGTGGTTAACTACAGGCTACAGTCTCTCTGAGAGGCTCTCAGGAGTGCTGGAAGTTAGTCTTGTGATCAGACTAGCGGACAAGGGTTAGGGGTCAGCCCACATGCAGCCTGAAAACACAAAAGCCTTTTTCCCCCCCTCTGCATTATTCACAGGGAAGGAGTTGTGTGCTTCTGTGTTTGAACGGAACTAAGCGCCCTTTTATTATAAAATCCACAGAGCAGCTCTAAGTACAGGGTTTGTGGAAATGTGGTATAGCCCATCCCTCTCAGGCCACCCTACCATCAGGGATGTCTGTCGCCTCCTATCCCCCTATTGTTTGAGATGTGGTTGGGCTTTCCACTGCGCCAGGACAGCCTAAAGGAACGGGTGCCACGGTCGGACTTGACCTGAGATTCTCACCAGTTCATCTCTGGCCTTACTCTTCTGTGCGTAGTTCTCCTTAAGAAACTCACCACATCACATCAGATAAATAAAGGGGAATTAGAGAGAACAGCTGTTCCTCTTGCTCTAAGGAAGTAGTCATACAGCATAAAAACACCCTTTTAAATATCCAGCGTGGAGGCCTACCATGTTCTGCCTGCCACAACACAGCAAAGGAAGTCCTGACTGTTGTTTAAGAACCCCACAGATGCATGCAAACTTTATCATGTGAGCTACTTAAACCCTTCATGCTTGCAGATGTCCAAACTGGCCCACAGGACAAATACAGAATGAGTGATGCAAAAGGACAACGGTCTCATGGTCTTGTTGAACTTTCACTGAGTTCCTTTGATGTGAGGTCCAGAACAAAGCCTTATACTCTTGAGCTGTACTCGTCACTCTCTCCAATGTTGTATCCAACACTTTTGCCCTGTTCAGCAGCAGCTCTAAGGAATAAAAGAACCACAAGGCATTCAGATGTTGATTATACCATTCGCTGTCAAGTTCTCTCCTTTAAGCTGTAGATAGGCCATCAAGTATCACTAGCTGAGGTTTGTTTTGCCATCAAGATAATGTTTGTAATTTAGTTCCATGATGTATGAGCAATATGTTGTGTTAATATGTTGTAGGCAATTAAAAGTGAGTTTATCTTAATGTATTAACCAACAGTTGCCCAGTTCTCTTTACTTAAGAGGTTATCCATGTATAAACAGAGAATTCTAAAGGAATTACTTTGGAAACTGGAAGAAAGAAACGGAGAAGGAACATCTGAATATAAGGGGAACATTTGACACAACATTTTAACGCAGAAAGCCTGCCACCACCAACCCATCTGTGATGAGACTGTCACTTACAGCCTTACACCTCCAAGACTGGATCGTGCATCATTAGCATAAATAAATCAAAACAGGAGGAGTGATATCCGCTGATGAGGATACAGTTTCAAAGCACATTTTACCTTTGGAGTATCTCAGACATGTTCCTTTTCCTGATATGTGTGTTTTGAAAGCAGAAGGATTTGTTGAAATTAGTGATATGTTTGAAATCTGCCTGTTAGGTTTTAATTCTGGAGACCATGACAAAGAATTTAAAGGCCCCTCGATTTATTTTTCAATGGGGATGTGTCTTTTCTAAACTTCCTTTAATTCTACTTTCACATCAGCAGCTAAGCCATTGAAGTTTTAAATAACAAATGTATATTTTCACCCTCTCCACATTTGTTTCTTCCTGAATGTAGAAATTATTAAATGTTATAACACGGCACTAACACGGAAGGTTCCTTTATGGATTCAGTTCCTCGTATACAAAACCTGAAAAGATTAGGTTTGGTCAGTTGTTTAACAGTCCTATAAAAAGAAACCATTGTCATTAATCTGTTGTCTGCCGCTATGAACAGCTTTTAACAACAAGTGTAACTCTGCTGTAAGTGGCTCTTCCAAAGCCAGTTTTCTCGAATTTAAAAGTTAGTTCTGAAAGCTACGTACCACAAAACAAATCCCTGCAAATCACACAGTAATGCAAACCCAAGAAAAATATTCTCCAGGATACAACTAGTCTTTTATAGAAAACCACAATTATTCAAAATGGTCTCATAATTTTTGCAACATCACACAGTCGAGGGTGACTTATGGAAAGCTCTGAATTTGTTCACTACACTACATAGGCTAGGCGGGCCGTTAAGATTGTTAGATTAAACAATTTACGTCAGGCATATGAACGGTCTTAAAACAGGTTTGATCCCTCTGACAAACAACTCACAAGCTTTTATGTCAAGCCTTAATGATGGAGATGATCGAGTTGACCAGCTGCCTAGAAGCAAACAGGCATAATTGTGGTCTCATGTTTTGTTGATATTGACCTTTGCTTACCTTTTTTGCCTTAATAGACAGCACATTAAAGAGACAATGAGAACAAGTCCCAGTGCAGAGCCCACCAGTATGGGAACCAGTATACCTGCAGAGCACGGAGCAACATAAGCAGAATGGATTATGTGATCACGTGGATCTTGCACTCCTTTTCTCCAGGTTTTCATCTGGTATGTGGAATAGTGTTTGTGCATGTGTGTGAGCAAGTGGAAAACAATTACTGTAAATGAAAACAATCAACAAAACGCTGACCCAAAAAAATAAACCATTCACTTGTTAAGGCATAGTTAAAGTGTTCTAATGGAAAAAAAAACATTGTGTTGGTATATTCTACACTAATGTATCAAAGGCTACTCTATGATATACAGTAGTTTCCATTAGTGGTTTAGTTCATCTATTAGCTTTGAATTTGAAGCCTTGTTTTTGAGTTGGAGGAGATATTATCCTTTAGTTACTAGTTAACTTAGTTACATTCAGACAGAAAAAAGGTCATTTTAGCTCTTGTGCTGTTTATTTATTCAAAACCCGCAGGAGATGTTAGTGGCCTAAAAGGGAGGATCCATCTGTGCCGTGTATGAAATTGCAGATGACATACAACAAGGAGGAAGAAAATATACAAAAGCGACATACCAGTGTTTATCCAAGATAGGTCAGCTGAGTCACAGAGAAAAAGAGAAGAGAAGGTGAAAATGAAATTCATAAAGGAATAGACACCTCAGACATGGTACCATCCAAGGAAGAGTTCAAGTGTTCAGGGTTTCCATGAAAGAATACAAACTGTGAATTTAATGTATTTTATATAAGTATTTTCTTATATAGTATAGTTCACTCAAATTCAGACATGATGTAATTGTTTGTGTTGTAGAAAAGTTTTAACTTAATGTAATTTCAACCTTCTGCCAGTCTAGACTGTCTGCTTTCACATGACATCAGTAACATCATCTCAGCCATCTAGACACTGCTAAGGCATTCCTGGACTGGTAATGTTGTCTAGTACACACACGCACACACCTCTTAAGCAGTTGAACACCAATCTTCTAAGCTGAAGAATAACTTTACTAACTTTTAAGTCTTTAATGATTGTTTACCACAAACATGCATAGACACCAATCAGTAACATGACAGCATGGGCACCCTGACTGGTCTGCAGCCCCATATCCAACAAACTCTGTGATGCTCTGTGTGTTCCGACTTTTCTATCAGAACCAGCATTCACATTTTCAGCAATTTGAGCTACAGAAGCTCTTCTGTTGGATCGGACCACACGGGCCAGCCTTCGCTCCCCACGCACATCAGTGACCCTGTCACTGGTTTAACGTCCTTGGACCACTTTTGGTAGGTACTGACCACTGCAGACCGGGAACACCCCACCAGAGCTGCAGTTTTAGAGAAGCTCTGACCCAGTCATCTAGCCATCACAATCTGGCCCTTGTTAAAGTCACCCACATCCTTACACTTGCCCATTTTTCCTGCATCGACACATCAACGTCAAGGACAAAATGTTCACTTGCTGCCTCATATACCCCCTCGACAGGTGCCATTGTAAACAGATCAATGTTCTTCACTTCACAGTGGCCATAAAGTTATGGCTGATGTATGTCAAACTAATGAAGGTTACTGCATGTGATAGTGGAGGCTTTACATTAATAGAAAAATAAGTTTAGGGCATTTATGCCATGTGGAGATTTTCCAATCAAGAGTCATTGTTTTCCCAGCATTTTGATTCATAGGCCTACATTCTTGCTTTCCTCGGATTTCTACAGTTGAGCTTTTCTTCAAAACCATTTAAGCTCCACCAGGGTCCTGACCTTGGACGACTTATAACACCATACGTTTCCCCGATTTCCTCCTGGCTACACAGGACAGGATGCATACTGTAGCAAATACAGTCCTGTATTTCTGCTTTTTGCACAGCTCAGAGTCTTGCTGTCTTTACATACTGAATAGACTATACTATGAGATGTTTAAATGAGACAGTGAGTCCAGGCAGTTTCACAGTTATGTATGCTAGCCCCACGTGTTCCAGAAAGACACTACATTTACAATAATAATAGTGATGCAAGTTCATACAATGAAAGGTGCAAATGCAGTAGGAACGACATTTACCATATGATCGTCATGTAAAATGCCTTTATTGAAAACCATTCCTCATGTACAGTAGCTGTTTCCTTACTTATCGTGAGCGACATTTTTAACAGAACAACAAATTGAAGACAGGGATTTTGACATAAAGCACTTAAGCTCTTACAAATTATTTTGGTTTAGCTGCCTCTCCATATTGTGCAAGACAGTAATTACTTGTGTAGCTGCGCAATTCCCAAACTATAGAACTGAACTTGGACTACAGAAGAACACTATAAATATTATTTTCCAGACATTTTATGTGCCATGTGTGACTTTATGCATATACACATTTCAAGAATCAAATATGTACTTTGTTGTTTTTTTGCGGTTTATTTTAAAAGCACTGCATGGCAAAGCAAAACAATGCAAACAGATCTAAAGCTGTGATGTGAATGTTTCCCTGTTCTGCAGAGTTTCCTGACAAAAATCTACAAATCGAGTTAGGCTTAATGATTCAGGATCTGTTTACAGTAGTTTACAACACTCTCTCCGGTGATGGTCTGGTTGTGTCTAGGCATATATTTGCAAAAACAATAACTAGAGTAAATTAACTCACTGGTCTTTTTCTGGTAGAAAGCGTATTGTAATTATGTGCACACACTGAGAAGAATAACTTAATATTTAATACACCTGTGAGAAAGTTTGGTCAAAAGGAATGCAGGTCTCGCTTTAGCCTTTCATTGTGGGACACAACTGATGTCTGCTCCACAAAGTGACATAATGCGAGTCTCAACTATGACAGGAATCTCTCTAGTCTTCCCACTCCATTGGCAAAAGCCAAGGATGTGCCTGGCTGTGTGGTTTCCTGAGATTGGAAGCAGTGGGGAGACCGCCATATTTGGTCAGTGGCTCACTTTGCCTGTTTGCTGCTGAAGTCTTCTTCTGATTCATCAATTTTGTCAGAGAGCGATCCAACTCAATAGCCTCATCGGATTGCCGTCCACGGAGAATCTGTCTGATAGCGGGGAGGGCCAAGTCTGATTTACAGTCCAGGTAGCTCTTGAGGTTGAGATCAGGGAAAACTGCATCTCTGAGAGACTGAACCAGCTGGTTCTCAGTGAAGGACTGATTGAGCAGATATAAAACTCTCTGCTCCAGCAAGACGTAGCACAGTGCGTCGTCAGCCAGCGCCAACTTTCCCATAGAGTGGCTGGTCCGTCTCTTCTTCGACAGGGACAGAGTCAGCATTTGTCGTTTGGATTTGGCCAAACTCTGCTGGTCTTCGAGGTCTTTCTTCTTGTCAGCATCGGGTTTCCCCGAGCCACTTGGTAGGAGCTGATAGAGCCCATCATCAGCCAGGTCTGCTAGGTCACCAACCAGCAGCTGCCGGACGATTTTCTTTCTCATGAGCGGAGATGTGACTGTAAGAGTACTGTACAGTCCTCTGCCTGCGTCAGACACACAGCCAATCACAGCTTGTTAAACATTCCAGCCCGTGGGATATTCCTTGGAACGACTTTGAGGCTTCACACCCAGCATGCAACAGCACTGCCTATAGTGATAAACTAAAAGCACAAGCCATCGCCTGGTGAATGCCGCTAATGAAAGCTAATAGCAGAGGATTCCACAATGCCATGTCAAAACACGCTGACGTTAGAAAAGCAGGGGAGAAAAAAATGAAAATGAAGAAACATGCAGTCATACCACACCACACTCTATGGACCAGACAGACAGTGTGGTAAACCAGCCAACCACGTAAATGTAAGTCTTTAAAGACAAATTCAAGAGATGCAGACTCTAAGTATGTGACAGGGAGAGTTAATTTGTTGAGCTTTAAAAGATGGCCTACTTTCCAACAAGCTCAAAGTCAATCAACTTTAAAGATTAAGAAAGACAGCCACGTGAAAACTTAACCACAAGCAGGTGACGCCATACAAGTGTGACAGCCCTGTGCTTTGCAGAAGAAAAAAGTGCTCCAATCATTCAAACCTGTCCATTTCTAAAGCAGAACAGTGGCCATGTAATTTCTGACTTTTGCACTCATGTGCCAACAATAAAGCAAGCTCTGTTTGAAGACCATACATACCCTCTTTAAAAGATACCAGCACAACTCTGCTATCAGTGAGCTGTACTTCCCTGTAGTTGTCATTCAGACGCACAAGGGCCGAGTCTTGTACTTGGGAGGAGTAAAGGGCTGTTGCCAGGGTCCGAAACTAAGACACAACAAAACAAAAAGCATGTTACGCACAGAGGTTTTTCCACACCAGTTATAAAAGTTTAAATGTAAGGGGAACACCATATCAAAATGTCTGAAAAGTCAAGTTAACGTCAGTTTAATGTTGGCTTCTTTATTGTAACATCAATCTGCTTAAGATTTGAACACTGACAGAGCACCTGTTTGAGAGATATTGTTACAGGATTCCTAAACACAGTCCACAGGACACTGGGATAGCATGGAGGAGTGGTCAGCGACCCATCGTAGCGATAATACTCATCCAAACGTGCAGGCAGCAGTTCTCTGACGTTGAAACCGGGCACCTGCACTTTCTGATCTGCCAGTTGAAATAAAAAACACAAGTAGTTTGTAACCGTTTAACCATTTACGTTGAAGTAAAATCCATAATGGCCAAATGTAGCCTAAAACCTACATAACCTATATTCAGAAGTGTATCACTCTCGACTCACCCCTGTATTTGATACCATTGATGAACTTCAGAATCTGTTCAAATGCCAGATTGAACTCTCCAATCTGTATGACAAACATAGTTAGATGGTTCTGCTGCTCCACAGATATTCACACATCACTGCCCCCACCCCACAGCGCCTCACCTCAAACAGGACACCCAGCACAGCCAGGCCATCAGATTTGTCTATAGCCATAGATATATTGGGATACTTGTCTGAATTGAAGTGCACTACATGTAGCTGAGAGAGAAGAGAGAAATTAGTCAAGAACAAAAAACAAAACAGCATGTAGTTGATCACCCAACGTGAAAAGTAAGTAGTAACATTGGCATCAGATATGTTGCAGGCAAGGCCGGATCTAGCAAGGGGCAAGGGTGGGCAGTGCCCACCCAAACGAACGTCTTGCCCACCCAATCAAAAACTCAGATTTCTTTTTTTTTTATACATTTTGGTACTGTTTCGAACTTGCGCTCTGA